>JAZGTK010002204.1:6038-18415 GCA_036877625.1 Ambastaia sidthimunki
CTTGGGTTCCTCCTAATGCAAGACAATGCTAGACCTCATGTGGCTGGAGTGTGTCAGCAGTTCCTGCAAGACGAAGGCATTGATGCTATGGACTGGCCCGCCCCTTCCCCAGACCTGAATCCAATTGAGCACATCTGGGACATCATGTCTCGCTCCATCCACCAACGCCACGTTGCACCACAGACTGTCCAAGAGTTTGCGGATGCTTTAGTCCAGGTCTGGGAGGAGATCCCTCAGGAGACCATCCGCCACCTCATCAGGAGCAGGCCCAGGCGTTGTAGGGAGGTCATATAGGCACGTGGAGGCCACACACACTACTGAGCCTCATTTTGACTTGTTTTAAGGACATTACATCAAAGTTGGATCAGCCTGTAGTGTTTTTCCACTTCAATTTTGAGTGTGACTCCAAATCCAGACCTCCATGGGTTAATAAATTTGATTTCCATTGATAATTGTTTTGTGTGATTTTGTTGTCAGCACATTTAACTATGTAAAGAACAAAGTATTTAATAAGAATATTTCATTCATTCAGATCTAGGATGTGTTATTTTAGTGTTCCCTTTATTTTTTTAAGCAGTGTATTTCAATATATTGTGGCACAATACATTGTTACACACATGCATTATGCTGAATGTTCTGTGCAGCAGCAACAGAAATTTTATATACAAATTACATAAGTATATTTTTTTTATATCCTGCGATCCAGCATGGGTACGGAGAATGGATCCATTTCATCGGGAAAACGGACTCGCTTAAATGTTTAGTCATGCCTAGCATGTGAATGATCAGTCGCATTAACAACTTTAAGGCAGATATTGTGAATTTCATTGACATTGTGGTAGAGTCAGAATTGTGAAAACATCCAAAGGGTTAATTATAAATATAGTAAGACAGAAACTCACCTGTTCCCCGCTCATATTCCTCTGGGATATAAACCATATAATGTAAACACCTTGTTTGAGGTCTTGTGAGACTGGAGTAAATTGACCGATAGCGTCATCTGCTGTTTTGGAGAGGAAGTTGCTCCATTGCATTTGTGAGAAAATCTGCTTGCACACATTTGTGAGAAAGCCAAGTTTTTCTCATAAAAAATATATATTTGCAACACACAATGCATATATTTGTCATACCTCCGCATTTTCTGTCAAATTGACTTGTGTTTGTGCAAATTACTTTTAGTTTGTTTGAAAGTCGAGTTTTCCTTTGCAAAGCAGGTTGTGTTTATTTGCAAAACGTTGTATTTATTTGTTTAATTTTTGCACATAAATAACTCCATATGTTGGACAGAAAAATTGTCAATATGGTATTTTTGCAAATATTATTGTTCATTTTAAGATGTAAATTAAGCAAACTAATTAGGGATGAATAAAGAGTTAAAAGGGTAAAGACGACATGCATTAGAAATACCATTATGTGCAAAAGCTTGTACCTCTCGCTGTCACACTCCACTCGAGTTCTTGCCTCTTCTGACTACTAGTGGTCGCTGTGGGACTGTTTTTGGTTTTGCTTTCTAGTAATTTGTGTTATCTGTGTCACCTGTGTGCCCTGTAATTAGCGGGCTATTTAAGCAGTATTGTTTATGCACATGCCTGTAAGTCCCTGCACGCTACTATTGTTGATCTTGTAAGCTTGCTATTCTCAAGTTTATGCAATGTAAATTAATTAGTTTCTCTAGTTAATCTTTCTGGGTGAATCCCCTGTGGTTTTGTTTCCTGTTTTTTTCTAGAGTGTTTTATTTTGTTACTTTGCTTTTGAGCGTCCTGTTGCATTCCAGTTCTGTTTCGAAAAGTTTTTGTTTAATAAACTCTCAACCGGATTCCTAACTTAGGCGTGTCGTTACTGGGTTCCATCCCTCTTTTGTGGCTTGGCATTAGAGCATTTGCTTATAACACCAGCCACCCGAATTCGAGCCCCACTCTGACACTTGCAGTTGTATATGAGAGGGTAATGTATTCAGACTGACAACTAAAACAATATGTACTTTGGAGACTATAATTACATGGAGATGGTGCTTATAAAGATATTTTATTTCCATAAAATATCTAAATGCAAATATACAATAAAAGAGAATGGAAGACAAAATAGTAGTCTTTAGGACTGTAAAGAGCAGAAACATCTGCTGCTATAGGTTGATCTATGGAACATTCTAGAAGGGACATCAGTGGATGAGTTTGGCTATTATATGGGAGGAGAAAAAGTTTCTCCTCGATTCACCAGTCTCACTATCTGAGCTTTTGGCATTTACATTACATTTACATTTAGGCATTTTAAGCAAATGCTTTTATCCAAAGTGACTTACAAATGAAAGAACAATAGAAACAGTAAATGAACAAAAAAGGCGACAGTGTGCAAGTGTTGTGTCAGTCTCCCTAGCCTAGCGTAGTACAATTTACAAGTGCAATTGTTTTTTTGTTTTTTTTTATATAAAAAGAAAGAAAAAACAAACGAAAGAAGGAAGAAAAGAAGGAAAGAAGAAAGGAGTGTTGGTAGTAGGATACATGCTATTGATTGGTCAGGTGCTGTTGGAAAATATGTGTTTTTAGTCATTTTTTGAAGATGGATAGAGATTCAGCTGTTCTGATGGAGATCGGACGGTCGTTCCACCAGGAGGGAACAGTCCAGGAGAAGGTTCGTGACAGTGATTTTTTGCCTCTGTGGTGTGGCACCACTAGCCGCAGCTCACTAGCAGAACTCAAGCTTCTGGAAGGCACATAGTTCTGTTCCAAGGTTCCTGGCTGTTCTGGAAGAGTTATTGTTGATGTTATAGTTATATGTTATAGTTATTGGAGGTATTGTTGATGATCCAAGGTGAATGGAAAAGTTGTTGTGAAGTGATGGGTTTGCTGGTATTACCAAGAGTTCTGTTTTGGCAGGGTTGAGCTGAAGGTGATGGTCCTTCATCCATGTTGAAATGTCTGTTAGACAGGCTGCAATGCGAGCAGCTACTGTAGTATCATCTGGTTGGAAAAAGAAGTAGAGTTGTGTGTCGTCTGCATAGCAGTAGTATGAGAATCTGTGTTTCTGGATGACAGACACTAGTGACTGCATGTAGATTGTGAAGAGAAGTGGTCCAAGAACAGAGCCCCGAGGAACCCAGTGGTGAGATGATGTGGCTTCGAAACCTCGCCCCTCCAGGACACCCTGAAGGATCTACCTGAGAGGTACGAGTTAAACCACTGAAGTGCAGTTCCTGAGATCCCCATTTTCCTGAGGCTTAACAGGAGGATCTCATGGCTGACGGTGTCGAAGGCAGCAGACAAATCCAGCAAGATGAAGATTGAGGATTTGGAGCCAGCTCTTGCTAATCGGAGGGCTTCAGTAACAGAGAGGGCCGTCTCAGTTGAGTGACCGCTTTTGAAGCCGGATTGGTTAATGTCCAGTTGTTGACATGGGGTTCCGGGCCGCTCCCAGATGAGGCGCGAGTGGAGGAATCGACCATAAAAAATAATAAAACAGGTCAGCAAACAAAAGGAGATAAACAGCCTGAAATCTAGACGGAAAACGAAACTGAAACTGACTCGACTAAACAAGACAAGACACGGGCATCAGACGACAACAAAAGCAACGAACTGACAAAGGACAGAAAACACGAGGAAACTATAAAGGGGAGAAAATGATATAGAACAGGTGCGAGAGATAATTCTAAACAAGACTAACGACGAGGCGGGGTAAACGCGGACAGCCAAGCACACGGCAAACTGTCAAAACAAAGCCGCATGCTCCAACAAACAACAACAATAACACGAGGACAAAAAGTTATCCTCTTCCCCTGGTACCGTCAGCCCTGGAGCTCTTACGAGAGGCCAAAATTTACACCAAGCTAGACCTGAGGAGTGTTTATAACCTGATTAGAATCAAGGCAGGTGATGAGTGGAAAACCGCTTTCCTAACATCTAGCGGCCACTATGAATATCTAGTCATGCCCTTTGGTTTGGCCAATGCTCCAGCATTTTTTATCAGTCTTTTATCAATTAAATTTTCAAAGACCTGTTAAACCAATATGTAGTCGCCTATATCGATGATATCTTTATTTACTCGAAGTCTGAGAAAGAACACATTGAACATGTTAAAACCGTTTTATACCATTTGCTCAAACACCAGTTATACGTCAAGGCAGAGAAATGTGAGTTCCACGTGAAACAAACAACCTTTCTGGGATACAACATCAGTCACCAGGGTGTAGAGATGGACAACAGTAAGGTTCGGGCAGTAACTGAGTGGCCTCAGCCCAGGACAGTCAATGAACTTACAATGGTTCTTGGGCTTTGCAAATTTTTATCGTCGGTTTATCCGCAACTATAGTCTGATCGCTGCCCCTCTAACCTCACTGTTAAAGGGGAAACCAAAGAAGATATCCTGGAACCCAGAAGCTGAGCAGGCGTTCACTAAAAGTTTTACCACAGCCCCCTTGTTGAAACACCCAGACCCTAACCTCCCTTTCATTGTAGAAGTTGACGCCTCGAACTATGAGATACAGTAGGTGCCGTTCTATCCCAACGCCATGGTACCCCAGCTAAATTATATCCCTGTGCTTATTTTTCCAGAAAACTCACTCAGGCGGAGAGAAACTATGATGTGGGCAACAAGGAACTCTTGGCCATCAAGGAAGCCATCTCGGAATGGAGACATTGGCTGGAAGGAGCAGTCCATCTGTTTCAAGTCATCACAGACCACAAAAATGTAGAATATATCAAAGGGGCCAAGAGACTAAATCCCAGGCAAGCGAGGTGGGCTCTGTTTTTTACCAGGTTTCAATTCACTGTTACTTATCGTCCTGGCAGCAAGAACAGCAAGGCTGATGCTCTCTCGAGACGTCATGACCCACCTGTAGAATCTACAGCTCCTGAAACCATTCTACCTCCCACAGTCATTCTGGCCCCCATTTCCTGGGATATCATGGAGGAAATTCAGCGGGCCCAGAGTCAAGAGCCTCAACCTCCTAACTGTCCCCCAAACAAGGTCTACGTGCCATCTGAACTACGTCATCGTGTGATGCAATGGGTACACACTTCACTAAGCACAGGACACCCAGGTATTTCCAGGACCATTCATCTAATTCAAAATTTGTTTTGGTGGCCTTCCTTGTCTAGAGATGTTCAGAACTATGTTAAGTCTTGTCAGGTGTGTGCCACGTTGAAAACCCCCAAAGATCTGCCTGCTGGCCTGCTAAAACCTTATCCAATCCCACAACGGTCCTGGTCTCATCTTTCCATTGATTTTGTTACAGACCTGCCCCCGTCAGAAGGTTGCACTACGATCCTGGTAATTATAGACCGCTTTTCAAAATCTTTTAAATTAATCCCTATGAAAGGTCTCCCCACAGCCATGTAAAATCCAGGCCCAGGCCCTGTTCCACCAAGTTTTCAGGAATTATGGCATCCCGGAGGACATTTTGTCAGACCGAGGGACTCAGTTTACATCACAAGTTTGGAAGGCATTCTGCAAACAACTGGACATCAACGTCAGTCTCACGTCTGGTTACCACCCTCAATCTAACGGTCAAGTGGAGAAACTCAACCAGGAAATAGGAAGTTACCTGCGAAGCTATTGCAGTCGTGAGCAGCATCGGTGGGTGGAGTTTTTGCCATGGACTGAGTACGCTCAGAACTCTGTGACCCACTCTTCCACCGGTCTAACCCCCTTCCAGTGTGTCCTGGGTTATCAGCCTCCTATGTTCCCATGGTCAGGAGAACCATCTTCAGTTCCTGCCGTAGATGATTGGATCAAGCGAAGCGAGAGGGTGTGGGACAGCGCTCATGTTCGATTACAACGTGCAATCCGGACTCAAGAAAACAATTCTTGGTGGACTGGGAAGAACGCCCACGACATTTTGGATCCCACGCTCATAGAGGAGTTCCACAGAGCCAGACCCGACCGACCTGCACCTCGACCACGGGGACGGCCTCGAAGAGCTCCAGGAGTTGCTCCTAGAGGGGGGGTTCTGTAACGTCATGCCCTGTTCCGCCACGCCAGCAGAGGGAGCCTTCACCTGAGTACTGATCACTAGCTCCCTCTGCTTCCTGTTTCCTGGTTACTCATTTCCTGTTTACTCATTTCCTGTTTTGGACTATATAAGCCATGTGCTCACAGTTGATCATTGCGAAGTGATGGGATGACTCACTGGATGACACATCAATCCATCAGAAAAAAAAAATCACTTGGTCTCTCGCGTCAGCACGCCACAACAATTGCAGTCCACCTGCGTGGGTGAATTAAAAAAGACCAAAAGCAGTCGTGGAAAGGTTAGACAGTCGTAGTCTGCTTGATGCTGTGAAAGCTGATGCGTGTGGGGGAGGTGGGGTTGGACATAACTCTTGCTACTCTGACTCGCAAAGTGTGATTATCCTGCCAGCGATGCCAACGCTTTCTGGCTGCAGATTGAACCTGTGGAGAAGAAATACATCAGTTCTTATTATGCATAAAGTTCTTTACGCATGTTTTGAACTTGGTGATAATAGTTAAAATATAAAAATAGCAACTATCAAGGCAAAAATGCTATAAAACAGTTTTTTTTATCTGACATTAAAAATATTTTTTGTATACCATTGTGGTATCTGTGAACCACTACTTCCCTTTCAGGAACTCGAGCTGCATCGAAACGCTATGGGAACGCTATCAGCTTTTATGCACTCTGAAACACCTGTTGCAACAATCAATTACGGGCCGTGACGTCACAGACAGGGTGACGTCGCGACCAGGAAGCTATAAAACTGCTCGTGTTGTGCAGCTCAGGTTAGCTTCTTTCATTCAGCGAAGCGCTCTATGTTGCAATTGTTTGTCCATATTGTTTGTCTTTCTGTGTTTAGAGCAGAAGAGCTCAGGAGGACGGCCGATTTGTCCCTGCGAGCCACCAAGGAGACCACCCGTGCTATAGGCAGGTTCATGGCAGCTCTGGTGGCCACAGAGCATCATCACTGGCTGACCCTGTCCGACATGAAAGAGAAGGACAGGGTCTTCCTCCTGGACGCCCCACTGGTGCCTTCTGGGTTGTTCGGCGACACCGTGCATACAGTTGTCGATAGTTACCAGGAGGCACGTAAACAGGCGGAGGCGTTCCAGCGCTTCCTCCCTCACCGATCTCGTCCCCAGGGGTCTGCTAGATGGGAGCAGCCCCTCCCACATACCAGCTCGTCGCACAGGGACACGCAAAAGCGGAGCGTCGCGGACCGTTCCCCTCCGCTGAGGGTGCGGGTGACGCGACACTCAGGCCAGAAGTCCTCTAAGCCAGATCTGAGGACTGTTATAGCCTCTAGGAGGATTTCTGGCCAGGGGAAGAAACCCTGACTATATCACAGGGCCTCGGAGGGTAGCCCCACCTGGCGCAAACAATGGTACACCGCATTACACGGTGCCCACGGATGCCCAGGGTCCTCCTGGGACCCAGCTGCTAACCCTGCCGCCTCCGGTGTTTCAGGGCGCAGCGGTCTCCCTAGCTTCCCCACAGCTCATGTCCCGAGGGGCATTGGAGCTGCACGATCTTCAGCCTCTGCGGAGGTCCCTAGAGTTATGTCGGTCTGTCCCTGCAGGTCATCTGTCCCTGCAGGTCATCTGCCCCAGGGCACCGATTCTCTCATAGTAGACATGCCTGTGGCCAGCCCCGAGAGGCTGGTCCCCCTGAAAACCTTTTTGGCAGCGTGGAAACTTCTTCCAGGGGTGTCTCATTGGGTCCTGCACACTATAGAACATGGTTACAGTATCCAGTTCGAGTCTTGTCCCCCCACTTTCGGGGGCATTCTCCCTATTCTAGTAGGCCCTATGCAGGCCCAAGCGATGGACTTAGAAGTACATACTCTCCTGAGGAAGGAGGCCATCGAGGTGGTCCCTCCTCAGTTCAGAGAAGCTGGGCATTACAGCCGTTACTTCATAGTCCCGAAGAAGGGTGGGGGATTGCGTCCCATTCTAGACTTATGGCTCTTGAACCGCTCAGTCAAGCACCTGTAGTTCAAGATGCTCACGGTGAAACAGGTTATATCCCAAATCAGGTCCGAGGACTGGTTTGTCACCATAGACCTAAAAGGCACCTATTTTCATATTCCCATCCTTCCTCAGCACAGGAAGTTCCTGTGGTTTGCTTTCAGGGGCGAAGCTTACCAGTATCGAATTCTTCCCTTTGGTCTTGCTCTCTTCCCCCGCACTTTCACCAAATGCGTAAATGCGGCCCTAGCCCCTCTTCGGCTTCAGGGCATACTAAATTACATAGACGATTGGTTGATTTTCATCGAGATGTCGTCCTCGCCCACATGAAAGAGCTGGGGTTCAGACTGAACGCCGAGAAGAGTGTGCTTTCTCCAGCACAGAGAACCACCTATCTTGGCATCGTATGGGATTCGGTCACGATGCGGGCACGGTTGTCTCCCGCTCGGATAGATTCCATCTTCGCTACAGTCACGAGATTCAAGCAAAACCAGTCCTTCACTGTCAAGCAGTTTCCACGCCTGCTGGGTCTCATGGCAGCAGCGTCCAATGTCATACCTCTTGGCCTGCTTTACATGAGACCTCTACAGTGGTGGCTTAAGACCAAGGGGTTTTCCCCGAAAGGGAATCCCTTCCGCATGATCAAAGTTACGAGACGATGTATCCCTGCTCTGGACATGTGGAGGCAACCTTGGTTCTTCTCACAGGGCCCGGTGCTGGGAGATCTTGGTCGCCGCATCATGCTAGCGACAGACACATCCCTCACCGGTTGGGGGGCGGTCATGAGTGGCCGCCCGGCCCGCGGTCTGTGGACAGGGCGCCATCTTACTTGGCACATCAATTGCCTAGAGATGTTAGCAGTATTTCAAGCTCTGAAGCATTTCCTCCCAGACCTAAGAGACCGTCACGTGCTGGTGCGCACCGACAGCACGGCGGTAATTGCCTACTTGAATCACCAGGGCAGTCTGCACTCGCGCCCCCTTTACAGGCTGGCGCACCAGATCCTGGTGTGGGCCCAGTAACATCTTGGCTCGCTGAGAGCAGCTTATATTCCGGGCCGATGCAATGTTGGAGCAGACATCCTGTCAAGGCAGGGGCCGAGGCCCGGGGAGTAGAGACTTCACCCCGAGGTGGTGAATCAGATTTGGAGGATTTTTGGGCAAGCCCAAGTGGACCTCTTCGCTTCTCGAGAGAATACGCAATGTCCCCTCTGGTTCTGTCTAGCTCATCCAGCTCCTCTCGGGCTGGATGCTATGGTGCAGATGTAGCCGAGGCTCCGTCTGTACACCTTTCCCCCGATTGCTCTGCTCCCGGGAGTTCTGGAAAGAATACACCGGGACGCAGTGTTTGTGCTCTTAGTACCCCCGTTCTGGCCGAGCCGAGTCTGGTTCTCGGATCTCGTCTCCCTTCTAGACGGCTGTCCTTGGAGGATCCCCTTGAGGGGGGATCTGCTCTCCCAAGCGGCGCCATCGTGCACCCCCACCCAGAGCGTTGGAACCTATAGGTGTGGCCCCTGAGGGGGTGCAACTCGTAGCTTCCGGTCTCTCGACTGAGGTCGTTGAGACCATCTTACAATCCAGAGCTCCCTCTACGAGGAAACTGTATGCCCTGAAGTGGAAGCTTTTCACTTCCTGGTGCAGAGACTGCCGGTTAGACCCAGTTCACTGCCCAGTCGGTACAGTGCTGGACTTTTTACAAGCCAGATTTGAGGCGGGCTTGACTCACTCGCCACTAAAGGTGTATGTGGCAGCGCTTTCTACTTACCACATCCCCATTGCGGGTTCTTCAGTGGGCAGACACCCTTTGGTTATACGTTTCCTCCGCGATGCGCTGAGGCCTCAGGTGCAATCGAGAGTCCCCCCCTGGGACCTGGCCGTAGTTTTGGATGCCCTATGTGCTCCTCCCTTTGAACCACTACATCAGATCTCAGATCTGCATCTGTCGGCCAAAGTGGCCTTTCTTCTAGCCATCACCTCTCTGAGGAGAGTTGGTGACCTCCAGGCCCTCTCTGTGGCCCCTGAGTATCTGGCTTTTGTGCCCGGTTTGGCCAAAGCATTTCTATACCCTCGGGCGGGTTATGTTCCCAAGGTGCCCACCTCGACCCTACGGCCGGTCGTGCTCCAGGCTTTCTGTCCTCCTCCCTTCCAAAACGACGACCAGGAGAAGCTACATCGTTTGTGTCCAGTGCAAGCCCTGCACACTTATGTCCACAGAGCTGCCCTGTGGAGAAAATCTGACCAGCTGTTGGTCTGTTTCGGCCCACACAAGAGGGGCCTGCCTGCTTCTAAGCCTCTATTAGTCGCTGAATTGTTGAGGCAATCAGCGTCACCTATGAGACCTCTGGACTTCCCCCCCCTTTGGGGATCAGGGCTCATTCCACTCGGGGTATGGCGGCCTCTAAAGCCCTCTCTGCAGGTGTCCCACTTCAGGACATCTGCGACGCTGCCGGATGTTCCACTCCCCTGACTTTTGTCAGATTTTATGGCCTAGATATGCCGGCCACTGCTGGATCCTCTGTCCCGGTGCCTTAAGGCCGCAACATAGGGCAGGGGTCCCCTCACTATGGTGGAGTTGGCATCTCGTTCCCATACCGTTTCGACGCAGCTGGAGTTCCTGAAGGGAACGAGACGCTGCGTCTCGGGCCATACCTCGGGCACTGCCTGCCTGCGCTTGCCTCATTCAGTTCTAAGCTAACCCGAGCTGCGCAACACGAGCGGTTTTATAGCTTCCTGGTCACGACGTCACCCCGTCTGTGACGTCACGCCCCGTAATTGATTGTTGCAACAGGTGTTTCAGAGTGCATAAAAGCTGATAGCGTTCCCATAGCGTTTCGATGCAGTGTCTCGTTCCCTTCAGGGAACCGGGGTTACATACGTAACCTGAGACGATTTTTTTGAATTTTCTTTTTGTGAAATATGTGGAATGGTATTTAATGTAATAAAACAGAGCTAAAAGTAGGCTACCACTCAAAGCAATGTAGAATATTTAGTGCTGCCAATTTCAACATTTATTCTTAAAGGAGACCTAGAGTAGTTGAACGGGATATTTATTCTTGTTCTGTGATGTGACATAGAGAGAATAGAACTTTGGTTGAATCTGTAATGCCTCAGAAGCTACCTAAAAACGCTTTCAAAAACCTATTTTAGGGTAGGGGATTTTTAACGGGTGATTTTGCACATATTTGGCGCCCTTCGGGCTTAACCAGCAACCTTGTTATAAAATATAAGCGCTTCATGCTGATTTGGCTGCCTTCACCACTCAAAAGAATGATTATGTGACGTCGTCGCCCATATGTTCTGAACACATACGGACCAACTTTATACCGCTATGGCTCATGCACAGATTCAGCCTTATATGTTTGAGCCTGAATCAGAAGAGGACACTGAATTGGAGGAAGAACCAGTTCAGCAAAGGCTGGATTTAAATCTTTCTGAATGGTAAATTATTTGGAATGTTTGTTTAAACGCTTTCACCATTACTTGCCCACAAAGTTCCCCTGTCATAATCAAGTTATAGCACTACACCCATTTGGACATTAATCCTTTTGCATCATCATGAATCAAGAATAAATACTAACTGTAGTCTAATGCAAATACTGTTTATGGACGGAGGCTTCAGGTTTGGGTCTTGGGATAACGGTGCACATCTGCCAGTGTTGGTTCCCTTCGAAACGAAAACAAAACTATTTCAAATAAATTTGAGCCACAATGTAAAGTGAAGGATTAATATTAGCATGACAGCATAATTTGGCCAAAAGTTTATCATTATTGAATGCTGTGCATTCACCTGGGCCATACAGGTCACTGCTAGGGCTATTACTTTTTATTCGTTATTCGAATATGCATTCTAATATGACGTGAAATATCCGTATTCGAATTATAAATAAACTATTCGGTTTTTAAAGTGCCAATTGCTTACCCTGTTTCTAAAGTGAAAGATAACTTTGAGCTTTACGCCGTAGATGATAAATTAACCGTTAAAGATAAGGTAGTTTGCCGACTTTACAAAAAACAGTTTACTTGCGCATCCAAGTCCTGTTTTTGTCTCCTTTTGTCACGTTATTAAATGGAAATGTTGACACGTAAATACAAATGCCTAGGCGTGTGCTTTGCAGTTATGAACGTGAAGAGAGCTGCACTTTATCCAGAGTTCTGTTGCTGAACTTGTTAGCCAACATGTCAGATTAACTGTTAGACTGTTCAGAAATTTGTGATTAAATCTCCGTTACAGTGTTTTTTGAGGAGGGGGCGGGGCTCGTAGATATTCGAATATTATTCAAATGCATTGCTTGATATTCGATATCCGTTCGAATTAGATTTTTCTTAAACGTGACAGCCCTAGTCACTGCCATAATGAATACCACTCAAAGAGAACATTCAAACACAGGGTACTAAGACGACTGCACAGGCTTTAGACCAACCTTTGTATAGGTGTAGAAAACAGATTTAACACGGTCCATTCAT
>JAZGTK010002204.1:18765-33165 GCA_036877625.1 Ambastaia sidthimunki
TAGTAGGCTTTCGAGCCTATACAGCTTGGAGTAAGACAACATGCATAAAGAGGATGATGTGGTCAAAATACTCATTTGCCTAATAATTCTGCACTCCCTGTATCTGTCTTATCTTGTTTTATATCTATTTCTTTAGGTATTATATTCTCTTGATTCATTTATTGTCTTTGTCCTTATTCTCTTGAAATGCCAGGGGGTTGAAAAATAATGTTAAAAAAAATTTTTGTTTTCTAAAAGGCACAAAATGGATTTCTGTTTTTTCCAAGAAAGTCACTTAAGTTCCAAAGACACAAGACTTTGGAGGTCCCAGTGGGTGCTAATCCCCCAGGGCACTTCCTGCTAATGGTAATTGCTGTCAACCAATTTACTTAATTATTGTTAATATTTATGGATACAACTCTGCAGAAAACTGTATTTTCCTTAACACATTAGATCAAAAACCTTTATATGCTTCAGGCAAATATCCCACTGCCCTCCTTTTAGGTGGTGACTGTAATGTAGCAATGAATAATATGTTAGATTATTGAACAAAGAAGTCAATTTCTTCAAAGTCCAAACTTATAGCTTTCATGGACAAATTTGACAGTCGACATCTGGAGACAAATGTATCCAAATCTTTTACATTACACCTGGTATAACAAAAACTACTCAAAGACTACTCTAAAGCGAAAATAATAAATCTGTTAATATTTTGAATAGTCCTCTCTCTGACCATACAGCCATCAGTATTTTAATTGTTTTATCTCTAAAGAGTACTATCAACACTTCTAAAGCATTACCTTGGAAATTAAAGAAGACCTAGAGTGGTTGAACAGGGTATTGATCCATGTTCTGTGATGTAGAGAGATTAGAACTTTGGTTGAATCTGTAATGCCTCAGAAGCTACCTAACAACCTCTTTCAAAAACCTATTTTAGGGTGGGGGATTTTTAACGTAAGCCCTTCGGGCTTAACCGGCAACCTCATTATAAAATATAAGCGCTCATGCTGATTTGGCTGCCTTCACCACTCAAAAGAATGATTATGTGACGTTGTCGCCCGGCTTCTGAACACATACGGATCAACTTTTTACAGCTATGGCTCATGCACAGATTCAGCCTTATATGTTTGAGCCTGAATCAAAAGAGGACACTGATTTGGAGGAAGAACCAGTTTAGCAAAGACTGGATTTAAATGTTTCTGAATCGTAAGTTATTTGGAATGTTTGATTGAATGCTTTTACCATTGCTTGCCCACAAAGTTCCCCTGTCATAATCAAGTTATAGCACTACACCCATTTGGAGATTAATCCTTTTGCATCATCATGAATCAAGAATAAATACTAACTGTAGTCTAATGCAAATACTGTTTATGGGCAGAGGCTTCAGGTTTGGGTCTTGGGCTAACGGTGCGCATCTGCCACTGTTGGCTCCGTCAGAAACGAAAACAGAACTATTCCAATAAATTTGAGCCACAGTGTAAAGTGAAGGATTAATATTAGCATGACAGCATAATTTGGCCAAAAGTTTATCATTACTGAATGCTGTGCGTTCACCTGGGCCATACCCCACTCCTGGTACAGCTGTTTTGGCGGCAGTTGTGGTCTACTGGTTAAGGAGTTGGGCTTATAATCAGTAGGTTGTGTTGTGGGATTTTCTTTTCCTTATGAAGAATAACGTCTTAAACAAGTGGGTTCCATTTCCAAAACGTAGACTTTATTATCAAACAAAACAAAGCCGAGTTGGTCTACTAGAGCGGAAGAAATGCATTTAGATTAAATAACATTTAGTTATCAGGAAGCATGAGCAGCTATAAAAAGATCACAAAATAAGCAGTATAAAAGGAAAAAGTCAAAAGATAACAGTATTAGAAAGGGAGGAAGAGGAAAAAGAAGAGGGAGAAAAACAGAAAACACAAGATAAAACGAGGGATAGGAGAAGAGAGATTAGAGAGAAAGAAAGTGTGAAGGAGGTGTCACCTGATAGAGCAAAATGGTCACGTAATAGAAATGGAGGATGGCTTAGAACATTATCTCCACAATTTCCTATTTTGATTAAGGGAACTAAAGGGCAATATATTCCATGGGCAACCCAGGACCTTGAGGGACTGATCACACACCTCCCTGACATTCTTGAGGGGGCAGGGAAGTGGATTAAAGTGTTAGAACAATAGGAAAAATCATTGCTGTGGGGGACATTAAAGCACTTCTAGCAAGAGTTGTGGGGGGGTGTCTCCTGTCATCTAACCTTAACAAAGCTGTGGACTCACATTGCATGGATGGGACTATTTTTAATCCATATCGTTCAGCGGTGTGGAAGACACTGCGTATTGAATATCCAATGAATGTGGACCCCAAAGTGGGGACACAACTAGGAGACAGAGAATCCTGTTGCATGTTCAGAGACAATTAAAAAGATGGAAACAAGAGACTGAGTGGAATCCAGCAGGAGACCCATTAATGACTACATTGTTTAGAAATGCCATAATAGATGCTATGGCACCACCTGTTAAAACTAAACTTGAGGATGTAGTGGAGTTAAAAAACTAAAAAAACTAAAAAAATAATGCAGAGAAAACTAGCTCACTTACAACTGGAGGAGCTAATGAAGAAAAACAAGAAAAAGATACAAGCTGCAGTATAAAAAGAAGAGATCGACCAAACGACTACAATGGCTCCCGTGAGTACATCTCCTATGAGTCAATCACTATCTCCTGTAGCAATCCCTCCCAAAGCACAACAACCTCCTGGACCTGTTATAAATGTGTATCCAGTACCACCAGGATGGAAAGAATGGAAAAGAAAACCATTCAGACTGGAACAAAGAGGAAAGAACAACGATCTATGCTGGGGATGTGGACAGCCTGGCCATAAAAAAGAGAGTGCCTACTTGATCCATGGTACCAACAACCTTGGGGTGAAAGATGGCATCGGCCCTTTCAAGGTCCAGGTAAAGGCCCAATAAATCCATACAGAGGCCCAAATTATGGATATTAGGGAAGCCCAGAGAATCTCATACGGGAGAACCAACTACCCATTTTAACAACAAAGGCTGATCAAGAACCTATGTTAAAAAAAAATAAATAAATAAAAATACAACCAGAGGCAATAAAGGGTATAAAACCTACAATAGAAGGGCTACTAAAAGTGGGGGTATTATAGTATACTAGTTATTGTAACACACCGATCTTCCCCATAAGCAAAGCAGATAAATTGAAATGGCGTTTTAAGATTTAAGAGCAATTAATGATATAGTGGAAGATTATCCAGCTGATGTGCCAAATCCACATACCTTGCTAACAAATGTCCCTCCAAATGCCAAATATTTCACTGTAATTGATCTGTGCTCTGCATATTTTAGTATCCCGTGGCTAAAGAAAGTAGATGTGTTTACTTTTACTTATGAAGGTAAACAATATACATATTCAAAAATGCCTAAGGGGTGTAAACATGCAACTCATATATTTAATCAAATCCTTAAAAAATGACTTGAAGGATTTAATAATAGATAGTATGTTGTTACGAGCACCTGCTTTGGGTACCCCTGACTATTCTAGACTTTCATTTGTAGCAAACAGAGTTGAAATGCTTCTGCAGTATTGATACAAAAAAACTGTACTAGAAGGAAAAAGCAACCTATAGCATATTACAGTTCTAAATTGGATAATGTAGCACAAGGATACCCTCCATGTTATCAGCAAGGCCTGGCAGCAGTATATTAGGCATATGATAAGGCCTCTACAATAACTATGAGATATCCTATAAATATCTATACACACACCAAAAGACTACTGAACTAATTGAACAAGGAAAATTTGTTTTAACTCAAGCTCATATTTTAACATGTTTATCATTACTTACATATCCAGATGTTACAATCAAAAAATGTAATAGAGTAAATCTGACAGAATTAATTCCTTTACCATATGAAGGAAAACCCCATGATTGTGTAGCAAATGCATTGACTTTTACGAGACTAAGACCTGACCTTGAATCTACGATGCGGATGTCACTTATTTTAGATGGCTCCAGTTTTAGAGATTGTTGGGGAATACACACAGGATATGAGATAATAAAGAAAAACAAAGATGACTTCACACTAGTTGTATCTTAACAGTGTGCCCAGCCGTGTTCTGCTCAGTTAGCAGAATTAAAAGCCTCTATGACTGCTTGTCAATTAGCTAAGGGATTAACAGCAAACATTTTTACTGATTCAGCCTATGCTCATGGAGTCTGTTATCTGTTTGGAGCAGTATGAAAACAAAGAGGGTTTAAAAAGAGTAATGGAGAACATATACAGAATGCCGAACAAATAATTCAATTAATATCTGCTATGATGCTACCAAAACATTTAGCAATCATAAAATGTCAAGCACATAAAAAAGGAAATGATTATGTCAAAGGTAACAACATAGCTGATTTAGAAGCTAAAAAGCTTCAGGTTGCCATACAGCAGTTTTAACTCCTATAGTGATAATAGAACCAAATCCTCAACTAGAAGACATTATACGAATTCTAGAACAACCAGATACAGAGGAACAAGCTATGTGGCATCAAAGAGGGGCAATGAAATATTCTCAAAATATTTGGCATGCACATGAAGGACACATTATTGCACCTAATGCATTTCTTAGTATTTTTATAGCAGATGCTCATGGTTTTGACCATTGTGTGAGGGGGGATTAATCAGAAAAAATTAAAAACCAGGGGTATTGGTCACCATAT
Source organism: Ambastaia sidthimunki (assembly GCA_036877625.1). Lineage (NCBI taxonomy): Eukaryota > Metazoa > Chordata > Actinopteri > Cypriniformes > Botiidae > Ambastaia > Ambastaia sidthimunki. Next base: position 23,467 of record JAZGTK010002204.1, read on the forward strand.
TTAAGTGCAATGAAGGAATTTCTGTCTAATTGTGAAGTGTGTGCCAAGTTTAATGTTAAAAAAAAATAACAACACAAATAGGCCATGTATCAGTACCAGAAGGACCATTTAAACATTTGGTAATGAATTATGTGGATATAAAAAAGGTGTCGGAGGTAAAAGATATATGCTGGTTGTAATTAATTGATTCAGTAGATTGGTAGAAGCAACACCTTTAACAAATGAAGGGGCAGGAACAGTAAATAAATTCTTGACAAGGAAAGTACATTTTACAGAAGTAATATCAAGATTTGGAATACCATCAGAAATTGTTCATCACCCACAATCATAGGGACTAGTGGAAAGAATAAATGGTATCCTATAAGGCTAAGCTTAACAAAATATGTGGAAGCATGAAACTGAATTGGGAAGATGCCTTGCCACTTGCACTAATAAGTTACAGAATGCAAAGTAACAGAAGCACACATTTAACACTGCATGAACTGCTTATTGGTCAACCAATGTCTGTGCCATATAACAGAGGACTGTACAAAGGGCCTCCATGGGGATAATTACAAATGGAATTACGATCTTGTATGAAGAAACTAACTGCTATGTATAAAGCTATTTATTTGCAGGAAAAAGCAAAAACCTGATGAGGAGACTGAGACAGTATTGTGCCAGGTGACACTATGTATCTAAAGGTCTTCACGAGAAAGTGGAAGGAGCCAAGATGAGAAGGGCCATACAAAGTAGTGAGAGCAACTCCCACAGCAATCCAAGTGAAAGGAAGTACTACATGATATCATCTAAACCATTACAAAAGGATTACTAATTTACCAACCAAAGAAGAGGAAAAAATAAATAAATAAATAAATAAATAACAATATTAAAGGAGATAATAAAGAACGAAAAAGCAATTCAAGGTTGCAAACAGAAAAAGGACAGTGTTGAACACCAAAAAAGAAAACATACAAGAAATCATCCACAAAAATGGAAACCAAAGAGCTAACAACTAGGTTGATAATGGAACCAATCTGACTTTCCAGCAAATAACTTCTCAACCATCAGCGAGGCCTTGCAATAATTCTTCAATAACACCAAAGGAACAGAAATTAAATCAAAACTAATCAATATTAAATCAACAAGGAGACAGGGAAAAGGACAACAAGGAAAATAAATTGGACTGTGTGTAAAAAAACAACCAAAAATAATGTATGGTACAAATGGACACTTTCATATATAAAGAAAGTATGGACAATTATGTATTATACTCTCCATGAAATCATGTAACAATTGGTCTAAATCCTCATGATGCTTATGAATATGCTCATGTTAAAGAAATTGTACTGCTGAAGGTTTAGGTCTTTTAGGAAATTTTGAACTCAAGTCAAATTTTACTAGGGACATTTTGCGAATTGATGTCAATATTGTGTTGTTAACAAAAACATGAGAACCTGATAAATGTACACCAAGAGAAGTTACTAAGAGTAATGATGACTGAAAAAATATTTTATTTTATCACCTCTTATGTCATGTAATTCTATGGTATGGTATGCGTTGAGGAATAATATAACCACAAGTAAATGAAGTATATGCCCATGCTTATAACAATATGTGAACTTATGAAGCAGGATCTTTTACTTCCCTCATAATGATAAATTAATATGCGGGTAGATGTTTGGTCTTTGCTTCATCAAAGTACAGCAACATGATCTTGTGATTGGTAAAGGTGGCTTAATTAAGCCACTAGTTAGCTTAACTGAATTGAACTGGATTATGAAGTTGTACTTTGAGATAATAAACCATCAAAAAGTCCCAGAGGGGGCAATGTAGAAGATTTTGAATAGTATTTCTGTGTTTTAACATACGTACAAAAAGTGTACTGGGGATACGTGTCTTCATGTAAAGATCAGCACTGCCTATAAATATACAGGACAAGTGATACAATGTATGTTCTCAGATTGTGTGGAATGTATACAGGTTAAGTTGTGCAAGGCATGCAGGGTTTAAAAATATGGTAACTCTAAAGAAGGGAACTTAGAACTCAAACTAAATGTGATCAGGCTGACACATACAGAAAAGCACAACAAGTCAACATTAGGCATCCTGAAAAGTACCATTTAGGGGGTAATGACAGTGAGAGAAACTATAAATGCAGGGGCTTGAACGAGAAATGTTAGTTGCTCTAGTAGACCAATTCGGCTTTGGTTGGTTTGATAATAAAGTCTACCTTTTGGAAACGGAACCCACTTGTTTAAGACGTGATTCTTCATAAGGAAAAGAAAATCCCACAACAGTTGCTGGTTTGATTCCAGCACCGGCAGGTAGCAACTGAAGTGCCCCCTGAGCAAGGCACCTAACCCTGATTGCTCCAGGTGTGTGTGTGTGTTCACGACTTGCAGTGTGTGTTCACTCCTCACGAAGGATGGGTAAATGCAGAGGTCACATTTCGGTTATGGTTAACCATAACTGACAAAAACCTGTCACTTTCACTTTTCAGGTCACTGCCATTATGAATAACACTCAAAGAGAACATTCAAACACAGGGTACTAAGACGACTGCACAGGCTTTAGACCAACCTTTGTATAGGTGTAGAAAACAGATTTAACACGGTCCATTCATCACTCACCAGGTGCTCATGTGGAAACTGTGTACGCATACCCACAGAGAGAGAAAATGTTGTCGTTACATACAACAGGTGCTAACACTATGCAATTCCATACAGATGTACAAATACATCTCAGTACTTACCAATCTTTCATGTTTATGGCCTATGGGAGTGTAATAGATTGAGCATTACCGTTTCTCGATGTAGGCCACATAGCAAATGGACCAAGCACCCAACAACATTGTCTGCATGACAGAATATCCTGGTTTAGAACCAGTATGTCTGAACATATACTCTTTGCAAAATGCTATGAATATGTACAGAGCAGACCATGGCCGTTTGTCACTCAGAGGAAGGGAAAGGTAAGCCCGAGATGACCCATTGACTAGCAGTGTGTAATTAGACTAATCCACATTTGGTTGAGACTTGCGCTAAATACAAAGCAAAACAAAACAGAAAAAAAGAGAGAAATGAAGTACATCATTGCAATAAATTTTATTAGTTAAGCAAATCGGGCAGACATCATCTTGAATCATACCCAGAACAAATGTATTAAAATGTACTAAATGCCATTGTCCTCTCTTCCCATGTCTTGCAGGCAATTCAGATTTTTGGCCTATCGATGGTTTGTCAGCTGGGGCTGGGGATTTCTTGGCCGAAGTGTCTGTGTGGTTATACCATCTTGTGTTGTTCGTTGAATAAGAACGGAGTTCCAAGACTCATCTGAACAGTATGTGGGATTTAGACCCCCCCTGACTGAAGCGCGAAACATGCTGAGCTACAGCTTCCTCCATGATGGGTCGGTCAAGTGCAGCAGAGGTTTGGCGGTACTGGTATCCTCTGTAGCTCTGCAATGTACGGTTGAGGGTCCTCAACAATTTTGTCAAACACCAGTTGAATCAAGTCAAACGCATAACCTGTCCAATGTAAAATGTTTTTAATTATTGCATGTTTACATGATTGTTATTTTTGCACATCCATTTACAATATATACTGTTAATATACTGTATATACATACTACATATTCTTTTTTTCTCTTTTTCTTTCTAATAAATGTCTGAAGAACTTACAGCATGTTGCCTCTGTTTTGACTGGTCTGACAATATTGACCTCCCTTTCTGGCCTTCGGAAAAGAAAGCCTGTAAACTGGTTGTCCTTTTGCTGTAGTCTTCTGGGGACGCTCTGAATTTATTAAAATGCATGACAGCCAGGCACAACCTAAAACACAAGTGTGTATTGCCATTATAGATGCATCACATTAAAATCAACAAGCCAACAGATTAATCTAAAAAGCTGACAAAAAAACAGGTGACGATGAAACCTGTAGTGTTGACATTTTACAGTATTTAGTTAATTTGGCCAAAAGCATGCAAACTTGCATTGAAGATCCTCATTAGAGCAAACAGATTTTCTGGTTGGCCCTTTAGAATAATACCAGTCCCTTTTCAGCACAGCCAAATAATACACAAGTCCTTTTTTATTTAAAATTACTTGCATGAAACAGACAACACATTTCCTTTTTAAAATTTGCTTCACACCAATTATGAAAATGAAATATGACGAAGAGGAAAACATATCGGCACAGCATTCCAATGTAGGGAAAGCCTGCATTGTTGGAAGCACATCTGAGTATGACGCTGGGAAAAGACTCCACAGTGGAGGTCGGGTAGTGTGGGCTCAACTTCTCCACATCACTAAGCAGGCGCTTATGTGCAAGGACCCAGTAAATTCGGTTGAATGCCAGTGTACCTTGGGTCATGTAATAATGCTGTTCATTATGCAACATGAACCTTCGAACTTTTTTTGGTAATTATACATTACCAGCATACATTTCTGAAAAACACCTTTACATTTCATACCTGGTTTGAACCCCTTTCCACGGGCCCTTGAAACCTCTGAAGGATGTAAACATTAGGGGAAAGCTGGGTTTTGTATGTGACTGCCAAATTGGACCTCCATAACCAAAGCACATATGATAATTAAATATTTGTACAAGTAACCAAAATTCCTTTGCACTTGCTGCTTTATCACCTGGTGCCAGTGATACATAGGAACATATTAACATATAACATATAAAGTCAGCGTCATTTTGTTGTAGTTTTGTTTAGTCATTTGTTTAGAGTAGATGTCTTGCCATCTGCTTCTTCTCAGTCATTTTTCCAGGACCGAACCAAAAGAAGGTGACATGGAACATATTTTATTAACCAAAATGCAAGCATTACCTTTCACCACATGCCATATGTCAAAGTAGTGGTTGATGTTATCCTTCTGAAACTTTTGCACTTGAAGGTGATGGTCACTAACTACAGTGTCCACCCTCACACTGTTAGCCTCCAGAACATGTAAGCTTCTTACGCCTTCTTTCTCCATATGGTAACTCCCTCCCACCTCATTGCTCTGCAAGTAAAACCAACAAAGTAGACATGTGTGCCGTCAACACTAACAAATCACTCTGTATGTGAAAGCCAGAGTAAAAACTACCCATAGGTAAGGATAAGGGAACAGGGACAACAGAAGAGAACATGAAAAATGGAGCACATGATATATCACAACTGCCAATAGCTTGTGCTTGTGGTCTCTACTGACTCCCTGCATCTTTACATTCTGGTGCAACATAACCAACATTTTTAAATTACATTTTTTCAAATACTCATAAAGTCATTTGCCACTTATTCCAGGAGTGAACTATGGCAGGTTTAAGGTATGTTCTGGCATGGCATCTGAATGTGTCGTAAGTGTGTGTTTTGAGCTTCAGTATGTAAGACATCTCTAAACAGAATGTGGACAAATGAACAGTCATAAAAGTCATCAACAGCCTCAATGACAAATCTACTTATGGAGAATGCACATAATACCTTTTTCATCTTCAGAAATGAAGCTCTACTGAAGTAGATGGCAACGGACAACTGTAGGTTGCCTACAGGAATGCTGCCAATAAGTGGTTGACTCCTCTACTGCCTGTAGAATTTGCAATGAGGGCAGCATTGTGTAACCTTGCAAACTCTGGTGCATACAGGGCAGGTTTCAAATAGGCTTAGGAGTCACTCTTCAAACACCAAGTACTTGGCATCCCCATATCATGATGATGATGATGGAGGTGTGCTGAAATAAAATAATAATAAACATTAAAGCTGCAAGCAGCGATGATCGGGACCTCGCACCGGTGCAACCGCCACCCAGTGCCGCCACCACCACCACCTGTTGGATTTAGAAACAGTGAATGGTGGACATAAGCATAACTCAGACATTGCAGGCCTGAGTTACAACAATTTAGAGGAGTTAATCTTAGTATAAAACAGGCCACTTCCTGTTGCCTGCAGGTGGCGCTATAACCGTAACTGAGTATTATCATGTAGATGTCTTTAGGCCATGATTTTTATCAAATGTGTGAAATTCGGGGCCGATTTGACATCGTAGGCCTGGACCAAATCCCCTTTTTTTGTCATTGCGAAACGCCAAAGTTTGGCAGGCCGCCACGGTCACGTTCTCCAACGAAAACTCAAAAGCTTCGCAATTTAGCATCGCAAAGGCCTTAAGATGAGAATGACAAAACACGATGTCGATCGGATTAAAACTCTAGGAGGTGTTCGTTTTTGTACGACGCATGGAATTTGCAAAAATGTCCAAAATTGCAGACAAAATAAAAAATAAATTTCCTGTTGGGATTAGAGGTTCGCTCCAAGAGACTTTTTTTAATGAATTTGGTGTTCTGCGAGCCTACCAAATTTGGTGCATGTACGTTAACCGTAGCGCCCTGTGCAAGTTTAGGTGGCGCTATCGAGCCATTTTGCCACACCTAATTTTAAAACCCCTATCAGACGGCTATTTCCGATGGGGCTGGTTCGTGTGCAAAGAATTGTGAGTTTTCGAGCATGTTAAGGCCCTCAAAATTGCGACAAAAGACAGAGAAGAAGAAGAAGAAGAATAAACATAAGAAAAACAATAGGGCCTTGCACATTCGTGCTCGGTCCCTAATTAAAGCTGCAAGCAGCGATGATCGGGACCTCGCAACAGTGCTACTGCCACCCAGTGCCACCGCCACCCAATGCCGCCACCACCCAATGCCGCCAACACCCGTTGGCTTTAGGAACAGTTAATGGTGGGCAAAAGCATATATGCAAATAGATTATATGAAAAGATCATCATGTATTTATTCATACCCGATTTCCTGCTGCCAGATTGCGGCGCATTGACTATAGGTTAAAATTGACATATTTAAAATGTCTTTCAAGTCATGACGCTTATCAAGCATGTTAAGTTTGGTGAATACTGGACATTGTATGCTTCACAAAGCAAGTTATTCAGGCAAAACACTGGACTTCTGCAGGCCACCACGAACGCACTCACCAAATCCAACCGGACTAAATCCAACCGGACTAAAACTCTAGGAGGAGTTCGGTTTTGTACGACGCATGGAATTTGCAAAAATGTCCAAAATTGAAGACAAAATAAAAAATTTCGCTCCAAGAGACTTTTTTTAATGAATTTGGGTGTTCTGCGAGCCTACCAAATTTGGTGCATGTACATTAACCGTAGCGCCCTGTGCAAGTTTAGGTGGCGCTATCGAGCTATTTTGCCACACCTAATTTTAAAACCCCTATCAGACGGCTATTTCCGATGGGGCTGGTTCGTGTGCAAAGAATTGTGAGTTTTCAAACATGTTAAGGCCCTCAAAATTGTGACGAAAGACGGAGAATAATAATAATAAATAATAATAATAAACATTAGAAAAACAATAGGGCCTTGCACATTCGTGCTCGGTCCCTAATAATAATAATAATAAACATTAGAAAAACAATAGGGCCTTGCACATTCGTGCTCGGTCCCTAATAATAATAAACATTAGAAAAACAACATTAGCGCCTTGCACATTCGTGCTCGGTCCCTAATAATAATAATAATAAACATTAGAAAAACAATAGGGCCTTGCACATTCGTGCTCGGTCCCTAATCATAATAAACATTAGAAAAACAACAGGGCCTTGCACATTCGTGCTCGGTCCCTAATAATAAACATTAGAAAAACAATAGGGCCTTGCACATTCGTGCTCGGTCCCTAATAATAATAAACATTAGAAAAACAATAGGGCCTTGCACATTCGTGCTCGGTCCCTAATTAGAAAAACAATAGGGCCTTGCACATTCGTGCTCGGTCCCTAATAATAATAAACATTAGTAAAACAATAGGGCCTTGCACATTCGTGCTCGGTCCCTAACAAACAACCAATTAGCGACGATCATAAATGCAACCTGGAAAACAGACAGAAGCCACTATATGTGTGTATACATTGTAACGTTATAATGTAGCTTTATTTACCAGAGTTGTGACACTGAATCTTGTGAACAGTTGAATCTTGTGGGTCTGGGGCTACAGATGAAACATCTTCAATGTCCTCTTACAATTCAAGATGAGGTCTTTTTGCTGGCCGTGACTTGACTGGTGTTGAACTAAATGGCAGTGAAGCTGCAGTAGCCATAGTGCCAACAGCCTGTATGCCTGTCAACAGTAAAATAAAGTCAGGCTCTGAATATATATTGAATAAATATGAATACATGTTACCATGACTACAAGTAAGCTAACAGTTATTGTCTGACATGTATCACACTACAAAATGAATTCTTCTATTTACATAAGTCAGTAAAATTGACTGTGAATTTATTCTAAACTGAATACAATTATGTAATGGATTGACAAAAAGGATAACCGTGAAGATTATGATAAAAGACACATAAATGATACAAAACAACTTCTTTACAGTAAACTCGATTACAATCACAAGGCTATTTTCACGCAGAAAAGAGGGACACTGAATTACCTCTGGTCCAAAGGTTTTGAGTTCCCCTAGACTAGGTTTCCTGAAGATTAGTCTGACAACAAGCCTCTTTTGTATCCCGGGGATGAGAGCGGGACGTATCAACACTCTGAAAGAAATCTGAGATTACTCTCGTGTTTTCAGATCTCGTTTCAAAACTGTTGTTAAGTTATAATCACGTCATATAACTTTGGCTAGACAATCGAATGGTTGATCAAAGTAAAATGCCTAGAAGCCAACAAGCTAAATTAGTTAGCCTAGCAGGTGAGGTCAGACAGAGGCTAGTTGAAAGTAGGGCTGGGTATCGTTCCAAAATTTTCGATACCGATACCCTGAATTCGATACCGGTTCCGAACGATACTTTTTTCGATACTTCTATTTTAAGAAATATATTTTAACAAGATTACATAACACATAATCTCAGAGAAACTTCGGTTTTATTTTTTCAGGATGTTTGTGACACTTTTCACAGCAGGCTTATCTCTAAGACCAATAAACAAAGGAACAAAAGCACAAAATGAACAAAGTGTAGTTAACACAATATATCAGTGCAAACAGTTTTAATAAAGTTCAAGCAGTTTTAAGTCAATCAATTTTAAGTATTTGTGAGGCTCACTGCTGCTTAAAGGTTTAGTTCACCCAAAAATTGAAATTCTGTCATTAATTATCTACAAATGAAGATATTTTGGATTTAATCCAAGAGCTTTCTGATCCTCCCATAGATAAATCGTTGAATAAAGTTATTTTTGTTTACTTTGCGCACAGAAGTATTCTCACAGCTTCATATAATTATTATTGAACCACTTATATCACATGGACTTATTTTGACTATGTTTTTGGTTCCTTTCTGGGCATTGAAAAATGCATATCCAGTAAATCTATGGGAGGATCAGAAAGCTCTTGGATTAAATCCAAATTATCTTCATTTGTGTTCTGAAGATAAACAAAGATCTTATGGGTTTGGAACAACATTAGGGTGAGTAATTAATGACAGAATTTTCATTTTTTGGTGAACTAACCTTTTAAGATCACCTGAAATCACTCAACAGTTCTTCTTCAGAAAAATTAGCATGTCTGCTTTTTCAGGAGACAGACAAGCCCGCTCCTGGCTGATAATGTCCCCAGCAGTGGAAAATGTACGCTCTGAGGGTGTGGATGATGCTTGCACGCAAAGATACCTTGATGCCAATTCTGAAAGCATTGGCAGAGTGTCCTTCATGTCCCACCACCAGGTTACTGGACTTACTGAGGACAGTGTAGACGGAAGCAGTCTGTACTTATTTATCTCTATCTCA
>JAZGTK010002205.1:0-33161 GCA_036877625.1 Ambastaia sidthimunki
CTTTTAGTAAAATATACATTTTTAGATACTGACTGATGCATCCGGAGCTTTATGGATTCTGAAGTGTATAATGTGATTCTACAAGACAGCGTGTTCAAACGCTGCCACAGAACGCAGGGTTCAGATGAGGTGTGCGACTCGGTCCCAGCACATTTGTATCTTTTTCATTTTATTTTTAGTTTTCAAAAACGGAGCGAGGCAGCGATCTATCCCTAAGGGTCTTTATGAATATTCATCTCCTGGTTTTTATGAGAAGCGAATCGCGAATGCAATAGAATAACTTTTATTCTTGCCCGTTCTCTGAAGCTTTTAAACTCATAACTGCAACGCATCACAAACGTCTATTTTGCACTTAGCGTTCAGACGCTTTAAATGTCACACCGCTTGTATTTTCCTCTATGTTTTTATTGGAATGCAGATTATATTGTCATAGAACGCACAGTTTAGCCACAGCTGAATATGAGACATGGGACACTGTAGTAATGCACAAGGGTTATTAAATAAGCATTATAGTCAGGCACATCAATCAGGTACTACTAACACATTGACCTATTTCGATTGATCACGTGTACATAAATGGAAAATAAGGCGCTTAGGAAAAACAGTGAGGGATAGAGAGAAACGTGGGTAAATGAAAAGCATGGTGCAGTTCTTAGGGCAAGTACGCTTCATAGCACACTGCTCTCACGCGGGGAGTGGCGTTCTTTGGCACGCTGTAAATCTAGGGCAACTACTCGGCTGACCGGCAAGGGCACACATACATGCACATTTAAACACACTCAGCAATTCCACACACAAAGAGTGAATGCATGTATAAAGGGCCAGGGGGCCCAAAGCATGGAAGGCCCTGTTTCCATGGATATATCTTTCTCTGTTATTCCAGCCAATGGGGTGCGATAAGAACATTCTGTTGAAGGGGGAAGGGCGGGATCAAGGAGGACAGTACTCATTAGAATATAGTCAGAATGCATACTACAAATGTTGACGTAAAGGAGGACTGTGCTATAAGGTCTGTTGATCCAGGTATGATAGGAGATGATTTGTCAGAGCAAATAGATTGAGCACAGGTGGCTGTCGGCTCAGGAGGTCTTCGTGTGTGTTAATGGAGACCACCTGAGTGGATGAGGTATATAACACAGAGGGGGCTATAGTAATTGCCTCATTTGAACCGTGAGCATTTTTCCAGGGCTGTGAAATATTGATTACATAGGTGCTTTGATTGCTTACATCTGCTTTTTTACCCTGAAGACATCATGTTTCAAAGGTCCGCCCCTTTCGACTTTGTTGCATCAACGCTGCATTGATTTTCAGTGCCTGTAAGGGTTCTTGCTATATAAATGGAAACCATCGTTTGTAAGACCTAGTGCTGAATTAAAACTAACATGAAATAAAAATGGATCCTATTTACTTTCCGGCTCTTACAGTAAACAATTCATCAGGCACTTGAAGTTACTTTTATTTGTATAGCTTTTCACAGTGCACACCATTTTTAAACAGTAGGAAATCATAATGTAGCATCATAAATGTCTATCAGCGCATGTTAAATCAAGTAAAAAGGTTTGTTGAAATGTAGAAACTTGCCATTTTTTTAAAACAGTGCTCTTGTTCTGCTGATGTCACTTAGGCTGCCCAGACTATTGAATAATGTTAACCAATAACCAAACTGACCCTCCCAGCCCCATAGGCGGGAGTCAAATGTTATTTCCTGCAGAATTTAACATGCATGCACGCTCACACATTCAAGCATGCAAAATCAATGTGGCGGTGTTGCTTGTTTTTGGAGGAGAACAGACCGGATTTTAACAATGCTAATGTCTGAACACTTGCACTCACACTGAACCTCTCTACTGACCCAAAAATGTGTTTATATTTGTGAACAGCATATATAAATGCAGACGGGAGCAAGTGGAGGCAGATAGAGAGAGGAGAGATTTAAATGACTGATCTCGTATGACATGTCTAATGATAGATACTGACAGCAGATCCCCTAAAACTACAAGCTGGACTTGCAAAGGTAACTAGCTGAGACATGTTTCTTGCATTGAATGAACTGAACAAATCTGATGGGAACATGCAATGTAATGTAGCCACATGGCAAACCTCTATAAGGACTTACCTTTGGAACTATGGAATACATTATATATATGTATATATGTATTTGATGACCTAACGACAGACCATTCTAACTTGCGCCTGTTTACACCTTGTGTTAAGAGTTATCTCGGGTGATCTCTGCTCACAGCACTAAATTCAGGTGTAAATGAGTCTAGAATGTTGTTACTGGATCATTCACACCACATTTGGAGGTAGTCAAACAAGTGTAGTGTAAACACTAATCCAACCTAATGTGTTCTGGAAAATAGCAAAGGACCACCTACTTACCTGTCAAACAAATCACATCAAGTTCAGGCTATACAGCTGCTTAGAATAATAACGATGAGCATTTGCATAAAGCATCACATTTTTGATCAAATTACAATCTGGATGGATTTGAAATGGATTTGTAAGTTATGCTGGCAAAATGAGTCACAATGAGCACATTTTCAAAACTGAGATCTTAAATTATCAGACAGTTGAAAAAAATGAACGAAAAAATGAACGAGAGGGTACACCTCTCAAAAACATTAGTTTTTTAACTGCTGTTTGGATCCTTGTTACTGCTAGATGAAAGATTAATAGAACTTAGACCAAAAGTGATATTTTCATTTGTTTTGCATGTAGTTCGTATTTAGTCTGTGCAAATTCTGACTCATTTTGCCAGCACAAGTCAATGAAAGTCTGGTGACTGTTTTATCTTGTGTTTTATATCTGCATGAGGTATTATGCTGCATGCTGACATAGTAAATGGTGTAGAACAAAGACACAAGACGCCCCTTTCCTCAAAATTTAATCACAAGTGTTTTTTTGAGATGCGTTAAGGGTGGAAATGATGATCTGTCTCATGATTAGATCATTTGGGACATTTTATTAACTCCAGGTGGAAGAGAGTCTGTAACTTCCCACATTTAGGATTGAAAAACAGCAGTTGATGAGGTTTAAGTATTAGCTGACCTGCCTGTAAAACTGTCAGATTCTGTGGTTAAAACAACAGTTGCGTTCACTCTCCCCATCCACCAATTAAACCACCAGGGAAAGACAAAAAGGAGAATCATCAAGATAAAATAACTAATGTTCCCTCTTTGCCTCTCTGCATGCTTTGAGGTTGAGACTAATTTAATTAGCAGAGCTGAGCCGAAGGCTTTCCGCACAGTCTCTGAACTGGGAGCTTTACAGTTTGTGTTGGAATGATTGCAGAGGGCAGACATGATTCCAATCATGAGACAGGAAATCCATCCGCTGCATGTGGAATATTATACATTTGACGAGATGTCATTTTTGATGTATCATTGATTGATGGATATATATGTTCATAATTAATATGTGAAGGCAAATATGTTCATAATTTGGAACACTGGAGAATGATAAATTGAGACTTAAAGCTGCGATCCATAACTTTTTGGGGTTAAAAACGAACAAAAATCAGTTATTGAGCAAGTTTGTGATACACAAGTGTTGGGATTTGTAAAATATGTTCACCTATAACATGTTTTTTTTATAAATAAACTTTTACATTTATCATGATATTTTGAGCATTTCTGAAATGCAGTACAATTGGCCATACTCAAATCTTCAACTTTCTCTTTCTGCAACCCAGTGATGTTTTTAAGACAACACTGGAACCTCCGGCATTATGCCAAAACCTTTTAGCACCTCTGCTCTTTTGAGCTTAAACTAATGCCACACATTATTTTGGATGTTGACCTCATAACAACAGTAACACATGCTCTTCTTAATTACCAAGATGCTGCCAGCTGCATTTTTGAAGAAATACAAGTAACTTTGTGATATACTGGCAGATAACATAGAATAAGTGCTATAGCCGCCACTAAAACATTATTTCTATATATAAAGAAAAACGTCTATATAAACTATATATAATTCTATATAAATATATGTCTAGTATATAGCAATGTTTATGTGAATGATAATGTATAATCTATAATACTTCTCCAGCATCTATTAGAGAATTTCACATAGCTTTCAGTCCTGCTCAGTAATATGGTTCGACTGGTTGACAAGCTTCTCGCAAATCAATAAATTGAATCTGATGGGCTGTTTACCACTGCGGTGCAGAGTGACTTTTTAAAGGATGTTAATGACTCTCATTTAATGTTCTACTCTCTTTCGCTCTGTAGTGAATAGAGGACTCTGTATGGCCACACCGTTCAGCAACTGTTTAAGCTGTAAATGTCTGTTGGGGGTATGTTAATGGATATTATACAATGGCTTGCTGAAATACTGGATTCTGATTGGTCAGTCGCAGCATTCTGTAGTCAAATATTGTTAAGTAATGACTACCTAGAATGCTAATGTGATAAATGGAAAAGCCCCGCCCACAATCCAATGGTTCTGACAAATGCAAATTGATTGTGATTGGCTTGCCACACTGCTCTGTGCCTCATTGGATGGTGGACATTTGAATAGTGTTTAATAAGTAAAATCTGTTGAGTCATGGCTCGTTAACTGAACAAACATTATATTCTAAAAGCTTACAAATCAGCCACAAAAAGCTTTCTGCACTAGTCTCAAAACTTTTTATGGCATGCTTTAGGGAACAACACAAGAAAAAGGAGCACATTACCCATGCAGTATATTTAAAGAGCCTCCTGCATTCATTGCAATTAGTGAAATCAATGTGGAATCTGAAAAAAACAAATTGTCTTTGGTAGTGAGCAGATTTTTCTGCATTCAGTGTTGCAGTTTTTGGAAGCTCTAATGAATTGGTTAGAACAGATTTAAGCGATTGTTTCAGCCTTCAGAAACCTTGCGAGGCATCTCACCTGAGCCATAGAAACTCAAGCTATTTCATTCGCTTACGTCATATTACAGACAATGCGGCTGCATTGTTCATTCAAGCTTCATACATGTCTTGTAAAGTTAGCGTGAGGTGCAGTTCCAGGGGTCTGTTTGCTTGTGTGTGTGAGTGCTTGCGTTGCGTTCGGGTGCAGAAATGCACAGTTGTTCTTGTGACTGTTTGACATTGCATATCCCAGCAGACATGTTCTCATACACATTTAATGACTCTTTAAATCACAGAGATGGGGCTACAGTAAAGTAAAAACACATCTCTTCTAGATGCTCTTTGACTGTTTGGGAATGTGTTGCTATGGCAACCGCTTTCCACACTTTGACACCGTGCCCAAACATATCACGTTAACCTCTAAATCCACTGGAACTGTGTTGACCTCTGGCCTCACACGACCCTGACTGTTTGTGCAGTAAGGCTGATTTGTCTCCATAGCAACAAGGTTGTCAGGTTGGTTCGTGTAACAGAAAGAACTGATTCACTCTCCCAGTTCCAGGTGACATTGCTTGTCTCTTAGCCATTTCATCATATCTCAGTCGCCCTGTTGCTCTGCTGTTTCACCTCAGCAGGACATGCTTCGCTTTGGTAAAAGTAATTTGAATAATTTATGAGTTTTTCCTTTTTAATTCTTGACATTTGTGAAGTTCTAGTGGAGTCCTCTCCGCTAATCATTAGCTAAAAAATTGCTCCTCGTATTCAGCCACTAAAGACCCAAAATCCATTTAGTCATACTTCACATTGTTGGGGAAGCTACTTGAAACAGGAGCTTGACAAGCTACATGCAGCTCATAATTTGAAGTAGTTCAACTACAGTCAAGTTACTCTTTTGAAAAGAAAAGTATACAAGTTTGGAAACAAAGCTACTGTCATCCTACTAAAAATGGCAAGTTAACAGCATTTCTACATTTAGATAGTGATACTTCTTTAATTAATTTGCCTTAACAGAAAACAACTGATCCCACAGATTATGGCCAGGATTTATGGCTTGTACCAAAGCAACTTAACTTGCAACAACAAGAGCTGTCAATTGCTTTTCTACACTCTCATGCAAAGTGCTACTAGCCAGGGATTGTGCAATCACTGTTTGGCTTAGGACCCATTATTTAGCACTTCCTCCAGCCAAATTCCTGAAATAAACAATACATCCAATGCATACTGATTTGTTGCTGGTGTCTGACAAAAGCATCATCTGATGTATTTCTGATGTTTCGCTTATGACAGCATTCGATTAGATTACGATTCAGGTTCTGCAGCCTAGTCAACATTTCTGTACTAGCACTAAGTGTGCGATTCTATTTTAAGGTGCAACTTAAGCATAATCAGTTTTAATGTATATAATTTAGTGTGCATTTATTTTAGGGTTCTTTGCTGGTGCATTTACTCTGTCAACCTCCCCGTCGAGCTTGCACAGTGATTTGTACCCACAGCATGATTTCATTCTGGGATCTGACATTCACACAGCTGTGTTGAGAGGCTGATGTCCGACCCAGCCTGTCATCACATCAGTCGCGGCCCTATTGTATTTTAGCACCAGCACAATGGATATTCACAGAGAACAGTGATTGGTTCAGGCAGCCTCTCCAAATGGATACTGACAAATATTTTAGTTGTCTGTAAATCACATATGACAGTTGACAGGCAGTTTCTGTCTAAGACAGTGCTGTCACTCACACTAAGACACTCTTGGGTGGGGCTGAGCATGAAAATATTAGTGTGATAACGGACAAAATGGAATGTGATATTTTTCCAGCTTACTTTAATTTCAGTTTGACTCTTATTTATTGCTAGATGTGAACACTGAATGGAGACACACGTTTCCTTAATCTTGATTATGACTTGACGTCATACTCTTGCATATCATTAAATAATAAACACCCTGTGGAGAAAAAAACATGTACAGTTAATTCCTAGTTATGCTATTTCATTACACAGGTTGTTTTCACCAGTCAGTTTTGCTATGGTAACACATTAACCTTCAGTAAGTTCATTTAGCTTTACTGACACATCAGTTCTATCAGTCCTGACCCTGAAGGAAAGAGAAGCATTTTGTCTTTATGCGTCTGAAAAAACCTGATAGGTCAGTTTATTTAATATTTATTTGTACAATCCCATAGAACAGAATTGTGTAGAATTTTCCTAGGAGGAATTATTTAATCTAGTCTTATATTGAAACAAGAGGGAGTGTCAAGGGGCATGTATGCTTGTTGGCATGGAAACCATGTTTCAGGGTTTAATTACGCTTGGCTAGTTATGCTTTTAACGCAACAACGACTGGATCAGAGACCTTTCAGCATTCTCCAGGGCAATTGCTTTATAAATTTCAATTAGCATGCTAATATAACCATATTGAATGGCGTTGTAGTGTAACTGTGTATAATGAGTCTCAAGAAAAAAACAATAATAAAAAAACACTTTTGTAAAGCCATGAGGTCATTGCATAAAAAACAGCAGCTGTTCCACTGCTAACAACACAGTTAGGTATTTAGTTGGAGACCCTGTTTTCAATAAGCAGCGTGTGTGAAAGTGTGTATGTTAGTCTCAGTATTGCCCATGAACAGTGATGAACAGTGGGTTGTCTGTATATATATGCATATCGTTGCAGTATACATTTTGTTTCTAACCTTAATCCAAACATAAAAAGCTCATTATAGCATTACATTCATGTCTTCTGGCATCTTTTTTCCGCCTGCCTCAGTAGCTTAATGATAAACCAAGGATGTATTTACTCATTTAAGTCGCTGTGGATTGGAAAAGCTTACAAATCTGTATTTGAATAGGCCCGCCTTCTGTCTTAAATTTTAAGGTCTATTACTGGCCTTGTGTAACTATATATGAACTCTCCAGTATTTATGACGAAATATTAAAATATTAATATGCAGCATTTTATCATTTAGGTCCCTTTCTCCGTCTCGCACACGTACGCACGCACGCGCGCGCGCGCGTTCGCAGATAAGCGCAAACGTAAATCTCAGGTTGAGTGAGACGCGCACACTATTTTCACTACGGCTTTTAAGCAATAGCACCGCGGGGTGAAGCCCCCCGACGCGATTCTCCACAATGCGCCGTTCGTGAAGGGTAAAAACCTGGTAGGTCGTCTCTTTAAATCAGCGCCGCAGCGGTGACGCGCCCGCCAGCCGCGCCGGTCACAACCATTTCCACCTCTGCAGTGGGGAGCCTCCGCGGCGCGCGCTCGACAGCGCCTCCCGCGCGACATTCACGCGCACCCGCACTCTCTCCCACCGCTTGGTAGATCCCACGCTAAAGTGAAAACTTATCAATCGCCTTCTGGGGGGAGACGGGAATATTGACCAAGCGTTTGGCCCACAGTGTTTCTGGGAAAGTGCTTTATTTCCCCCCGGTGTAGTATTAAATTAACAGGCGGTATCGTACCGCTTATCTGTCTTCCTTTGAGATGGAGTATATTATTTCCGCTCAAGCTAGTCGTGTCTGTCGGATAACGGGACGTAAAGATGGGGTACGACACCAGTTGCTCTCTTTAAAATAGGTAAGGGTGTATATATTTATATATATGCAATAAATATGACGTTTTAATAGGCAATAGATTGTCATTGAAAATGCAACATGCGTTGTCTCGTTCCGATGCTGTAAGTGATATTCACAAAGCAGGGTTGGTTATGAGTCAGGTGCATGCGTTTATTTCAACACATTTGCCGATGGAAGAGGCTAAGCCATTTTGGTATAAGGTGAGGGGTGTTGGCTTCGTTTGTTCAGTCATGGGATTACGATTTTGGAGAGAGGGTGATAAAACGGTCTTCAGGGTCTTTAATCGCAGCAGGACTGTATTTTAAAATCATCTTCGGTCTACCCACGCCACGTTACCCTTATCTTTTTTCCCGGATGCTCGTGCTGTAAAATTCGCACCGGTGATATTTCCAAAGACTTACGTCACGACGAACGCGTAAAGATCCAGCGCACGTGTCCAACGCAAATCGGCGCAAATGACTTGGGCTTTTTGATTCCGCACCGACTTTTCACGGGCAATGCTTCACGGTCATGTAGGCTTTGATTCTGTGTTTTTCTCAGATGTTTCAGGACCAGAGCCGCTGGAGAATGACTCCACCACCGCCTGTCGGAATGCCGTTTCTTTCGAGCGCACAAGGGCCAGTGGCTACATGGCCACATCATAACTGACTGTGATTCTCCATTGACACCATTGCACTAAAACTGGACCCTAACTTTGCTGATCTGATGGTGAGTGAATCGTGATTGTTCACCAGAGTGGCTCAGTTATTTTTCAGGCACAGCTATTACATCATATACATCTTTATTTTTCATTCAACCCATTTCTCTTTCCTTTTTTTGTGTTTTGTGTATATAAATGGCACTCATAGATCCTGGAAACCAACCCAAATTTCTTGTGCGTTGGCAAAAAAATTTCATTATGTTTCTGGATAACGTCACGAGAAACTTCCCGTCCCCATTCAAATGTCGAAATTAAAACTTTTGCTGCCGATTTAAGTCGCTTGTTTCTTATTTACTGGTATTGAGTTAGATTATATTAAAGAAGCGAGCATTAGCGTTGATGTCGGGTTATTGGCAGGTTGTGATGAACGGAATTAAAGCGATGCCTCACAATGGCAACACACCATAGATAATCGCTGCATTCTCTGAACGGCAGAGAGGGAATCTATGTGTTGTAGTGACAGATGCGTGCTCAATACTCGCCGTTAAATTAACTTTATTTAATTACACATAGTCGATGCGTTTAAAGCGTTTTGTCTCTCGTTTCCTGGAAACGGGTGGTGTAGAGAGGGTTTAGTCGGAGGGTAACCGCACTGGTGAAGCTGGAAGCTGGAAGGAGCGTGCAATGAATATCAATTGTCGTTGTCAGCTAATCATCACAAGGGGCTGTGGCGTGTCCGTGGCCTTGGTTATTGGCCTCGACATTGTTTCTCTGAGTCAAATGCGAATTTACTTTGCTTTCAAGTAGCGGTGCTTTAATGTATGAGCTCATCGCAGTTTGACGTGGGTAGAGATTTAAATTGTATCAGACCCGACGCTACCTGCTTTATGACGTCTGCGTTTCTCTATGACGTCTACTGTCGCCGTTTCCTGTCTTCCGATGTCCAGCCAATCACTTTACTCGTGTCTGACAACCAGGCAAATGTTTTTTCGACCAGTTTTTTTTCCACATACATATATCACAGAACCATGGAGAGTGCCTTTTAGTGCTTTATCTGTTTTAGGAACCAAGGACAGAGACTCCTACATCAGCACAGCAAAAAATGACTGTGTTAGGAATTATTCTTGGTCTAATGATTTAAGAATAACAGATCTTAGATCTTTTAGGTAACGACCATTGGATATTTTTATAAAGTTTCGTCAGCAACAAGTTGAGATAAAGACAATGTTGTACGATGATGAACAATTTATTTGTTGACCCTTTGGTTATAGTTTCTTTGGTTATAGTTTCTTATAGCTTATAGTTTAACAGTTTTACAAATGAGGATTCCTAAAGCTTCTTCACGTTACAGTGGACTCGTGGGATGTAGAAAACAACAGTTTTGATTGGCATGTATAGGAACACATTATAGATAATGTATTATTTGACATCGGACATTCTAGAAGGATCATAGCTTCCTCATACCAACATTGCAGATGGAAACTGAAAGGAATGCGGATGTGATGTTTAATTGTACACCAAATGGTAAATCATTTTAAAAAATGGAAGTCAGCAATACACAAATAATTGTTAAACAATGGGTGTTGTGTTATTGTTTATTGTTTCGTGCTGTGTGAGTGAGTGAGCGTGGGAGACACAAAGAAAGAGAGACATGTACAACGTGTGCAAACAAGCATTAGTACAAGACTCATGTTAAGCTTTCATATACATTCATTTGCAACATCCGTTTGTCTACATAGTACAAATATATATTTGTGTACTGTATGTTTATGTATGTGAATATGTCTGTGAACGCCTGAGACGAACACAAGCAGTCATATTCTGTTGGAAAGACGAGTCTGTTCACTGGAGCAGACAGATTGACCAAGTTTTGTCTCCAAAGATGAGCATGCTCACTGAAGCCAAGAACATTCTTAATGCTCACAGATGCATCAAAGCCCTAAATATGGTGGAGTCATACAAATCTTATAAGATATTAGTGTGAACAGATTTGACGAGATTGAACAGTTGTAAGACTCTGTAAAAGTGCTGTGTCGTTCGAATAGCTTCAACGCCTCAATTAATATCATTTTCTTGGTAGGGCTGGTGAGAAGACAAGTGTCAATCACATTAGCCCTAGAATGTACGAATGCGCCCCAATCAATATAAGGCCCATAGACTGATGGCATTTTACTAATCATATTAAATCCAAGCACAGCTTGTCTGAATGCAAAAACGGAGTAACGGCAGCCGACTTTTCATAGTGTTTCGCTGCCTCCATTTGCTTCAGAATTGGATCTGTCAGATCTCATATGATCACCTTCTCAAACCTCCCCACAATTCGTCTCTCGATGGGACACATTTTTAAATTGATTTTAGATGTCATGTTTTATCAGGTCTAGCATTCACGTACCGGGATTTAGTTTTATTCCTGCCAAACTACAAATGGCAATATTGCGGTTGCGTTTACATTTATCCCACCGAAATGTGGTGTGAACTGCTCTGGAACGTTAATACTCGAAGTACGTTCTTTAAACAGAAAGAGGGTCAGTGCTCAGAGTCATAGCAGTGCCCACTGAGTGTGCGGAGCTGTGATCCTCTTCATCTCTGCATGCTTGTTGGCCGAGACCTGAAATGGCATCTCTTCAGAGCTCACTTCTTCCCTGACCTTTTTTTTTCTCGCGTGCTGATTGGTTAAGACCAGGCTGAAGATGGCAGAGAAGTTTGTTTAGCACTTCCAGATGTACCAACGTCATCAGTATTTGTGTTATTTTTACCAAGTCCTGTGATGGTAGAATGTATTTTGTCTTGATTTATTTAATTTTAAGCTACTTAAAAGGAAATACATTTGTTACTAGTTTAACTAAACATGGTATCGATTAAATGTCCTGCAGTTTATAATAAAAGTGTGATGAACACTGCTTTAAATTAGGCCTACCCCGTACTAGCGTTTATTAAAGTTACAAGCATATATTTCTAGATTTTCCTCGTAGTAATTAATTTTGAAATGTATGAGCTCTGACTACAATGTATGCAAAAGCTTAAAACAGTTATTTGAACACTTTTTGGGACCACCATCTGGTGGATTGTTTGGACCACTATGGGAGGTGATATTAATCAGCATTAACTTTCCGTGCAACAGCGGTTCGATGCCCTGGGTCATTAAAGGTACGTTGTCTTCGCCAAAGAACTGAGGTCAAAGGATCAATAATGTGACACTGAGTGATGCTTTATGGGAAACTGATTAATGGGTGGCGATTGTGCTGATCACACTAGATTGAGGGCGAACACACACTGGGGGAGACGAGGCAAAATGGGTCCAAGTGGTACACACTTAGTTGTAATGTTTAGCTATGAAGCTAAATGTTGTCAGTTATTTAGAGTGAAGTAATATTCTAATAATTCAGATTAAGACAGGATTACATTGGTTTATATTTCATGATGTTGGGTTTCATTATGCTGCTCTTCCATAGCTAATGCCTTCCTAAGTTTTACTGTATATTATTGGCCAGTGAATGTACATGATTGTGGCTGTAGCTCTTGTATCACGGGCCTGTAGATCTGCCAAAACTTTTATGTGAACAAGTCACATTTATTTGTACTGGTTAGAGGGTGTTTTAATTTTAAAATGGGCATTTTTTAATTTAAATTTAAAAAAATCTGTGCATAATAGTGTTCTGCTGATCGCCTCTCCTTAATATAAGAAATATAACGGACTGTACTTACAGAGAAAGAGTGATGGATGTTTTAAATAAGGTGTCAGACGTGTCCGGATGGAAACTGAAGTTAAAGTGCCTATTGTAATGTGTAGTGCAGTGAAATGCTTCTCAGTTTTTGTTTCTTCTCAGATTTTAAATTAGACATCAAGTGGAGAACAAACACAGAACCAATATTGTTTAAAGTAACACAATGTCTTAAAATTCAAACATCAATTTCATTGACGTTGAATTTTATCCACAAACTGCATACGTCTAAAAATAGGCTAAATTATTATGACATAGGCTGAAAAGAAAAGTAGACAGTTTTGTAAAGGCATTCAGAGGAATTTGTACCCCCCGCTTTTTGTGATCCTATCGGATCAGACCTGCGACCCAGTTTTGGTTCACAAGCCAAGTTAAGAACCGTTGGTTTAGAGAGTATTCAGTTAGTTTAAATGTGGAGATGTGCATTTACATCTGCCTCGCTTGTTGCTGAAGGGGAAGGAGGCCTTCGGGCACACAACAAAGAAGATCTTCGAGCTGGGTGATAAAACAGACGCTGAAAGAGATGGATGCATATGGGGGCGTCGTCTTTGACTCACAGGGACAAAGCTCTCCTCATCCATTGTTTTTCTTTCTTCCTGGCTGCCCCACCTTCTCGCCCCTTTCTCTCCTAGTTCACATCCAGACATCTGGTCAGTTTTTTTTTTAACTCAAACTGCTTTATTCATGCCATGTAGTCTTGATCACCAAGAGACTGTCTGTTCTGAGCACAACTTGGAACAAAGTGTTACTAGGAGTCAGTTTAAAGCCTGGAAGTGTTGTAACCATCCTCTGATTCCTTTGACAGGATTTAAAGAGGGTGCTTTCCTTTCCTCCGTATCCAGGGGACTATCTGCACCCGGTGGTGTACGCCTGCACTGCAGTGATGTTGCTCTGCCTGCTGATATCTATCATGACATACATTGTACACCACAGGTATGTGTTTCATGACACTGATTAAGCTGCAACCATGACAACTACAGTAATAAATACAGTAGTGATCAGAAAATAATCTGTACGGCCAATGGTTGGTCCTTGAGCTCTCAGTGATTGGATAGTTCTGACATTTGCACTCTTAAAGGGACGGTTCTCTTCCAGAACAAAAAATGCTCTTAAATTTTATCTGTCTTTTGCTATTTTGTAAAATTAGCGCCACTGTTTTGTTGTAAATTTCAGCAATAAGTCTTACTATAGAAATGTAGTTTATATTTTACACTTTTTGTGTTACAAATTTAAGCCTCTTTGACTTCTCATACTGGAAGGTCACAGTAGGGAATGTTTGGGGACAGACTGTAACCTTACTGCCGCGATTCTGAGTCAGACCACCAGTATTTATAGTATCACACCCCTGACTGTCACAGATATTCTCGGTGAGTAATGCTAGCTCTGCGGAGAGAAGGGTCGCTTCTGACCTTAGAGGGACAATGCCAAATTTAGTGTGCCACATTACCCTGAGATACTTTGCAGACAGGGCCAAACTTTAGCCATAGCATCGTGCATCGAAGGCATGCACTTGTTTTGTACCCTTCGCTAGTAAGCTGTCCGTTGACTACATTACTAGTAACGTGGTTGTCTGTCCATCTGAAACGAGCGTGTGTGTGTCTGCAGCATAATCCGAATCAGCAGGAAAGGTTGGCACATGCTCCTAAACTTCCTCTTCCACACTGCCATGACGTTTGGAGTGTTTGCAGGAGGCATCAACCAGATCAAGTACCCCGTAATGTGTCAAGTGGTAAGTCTCCCGGTTCTCCACCCTGTTTTCTTTGGCCTGAGTGAACTGGATTATCTACGGCCAGTGTCTGTGGCACAGAGCACAGCGTCACTAACATATGGCCTCTTTGACTCCTGAATTGGCGTGATTGCCGTTGACCAGAGCACACAGGGCTCTTTTTGGCAAACGCTGCGTGTTGTTGAGAGGCTAATGTTCTGGGGCACTAAAATTGCTGTAGCCTTTCAAAATGTAGCACTTATTCCTTCATCACAGATAATTGCCAGTCGGGGACAAACGAGTCAGATTAATTTGATTATGTTTATAGGTGCAATGCTTATTAAACATATTTTTAGATAGCGACAGCCGTCAGCATGAGTTAAGGTTTAGGTTTAGACACATTACATTCATATATCTCATATACATCTATAGCGATGTATGTGAGATATATATTTTGATATATGTACAGCAGGCCATATATACAAAATATGGTGTCATTTTTGTATATATTGTGTATATATAATGAAGGGTATAGTTTGCATAATGCATAGTAATATTATATTTGGTATATCACATATGATATATAATGGTATATGTCACACTGTAGTCATTTTTACTTCTCAAATGAAAGATATTATAGCTAATTTAATTATTCTGACTTTTAGTTGTACCTTCATGGCTGCAAATCAAAAGATTATTTATAGCAACTCTTTAGTAAGTCCTCAAAGAAAAAACATCTTCACACCACGTAACAATGAAGTTTAAAACAAAAGACCCAAAACAGTAAATCTGATGTTATAAAGTCATTCTAAAATAGTAAAGAGTCATTGTGAAACAGTCAAAAAACACACAGCTGTGACTGTACATTGAATTCTCTGTTAGTGCAGGAAGTCATTTATAAAGTGCTTACAATTATAAAAAAAGTGTCAATATAAACCTGTACATTGTACAAACAGCAGACGTTCACGGCACATCGTGTTCTACGTTTAGCACCTCTTAAATACGCCATATATGGGTGGGTGGGTGGGTTTGTTGGATGCAGTAAGTGTTCATTGGAGCAAAGAGGACGACAGCCTGACCTCGCTGTCTGAGGAGGATTACTTCAAACTCCCCCTCAGTGCATCCTTCCTCACACATCAAGAGGCTACGCACATGCCAACAGACTGCCTCAGATTCACCAGTCTGCATGAGCGAGCTTTTAATGTTTAATGTTTCTTCTTGTTTGTTGACAGGTTGGCATTGTCTTGCACTACTCCTCCCTCTCTAGCATGCTTTGGCTGCTGTTCACTGCCAGGAATATCTGCAAAGAGGTGTCAAAGGCTCCGCCCATACCTCAGGACAGGGACCCGCCCACACAACCACGTCCTAAAGCTACCATTTTCAGGTAGATGGCGGTAATGCACAAACGTCTGCTGAAAAATACTGGACTGGGAATCAAGAACTGATTCTTTTACAAATTAAAAAAAAAGGAAAATACAGGAAGCAAATTATTTTCATGAGGTTTGTGACGTCTGCGTTATTGGATGCGGACGGAGAAATAAAATATGCAGTACTTCATGCTGAAAGCAATCAGAGCCGTTGTCATGACAATTGGTGCGTGTCTAGTTTTCTGTCAGCTGTGCATGTGAATCAACAATCAATTTTCAAATGTGATTCATTGTTACTTGTGACTGGTCTGTGTAAATGCACCATTATATGCGCATGACATGCCTCACAGAAAAACTATATGTTTAAGACAGATTAAGACAGCAAATTTAGTAGACACAATATATACAGTAAATAATTTCTTTGTTTGTTTTCTATTTAATTGTACTCCTAAAATTAAATTAACTTAAAATTTTATTGCACTAATAATAAAACAGCTTTCTGGGGATAGGAAATGCTGTAAGAACTGCTTACCAAATATTGTCTCTCTATCCCTCAAAATCAAATGCATTTCTGGCTAAATGAAAACCTGTCTGTCTTCTCTTCCTATTTTCCTCTCTTGTCAGGTTTTATCTCATCAGTGGTGGCGTCCCACTAATCATTGTGGGAGTTACGACTGCTGTCAGCTTGGACAACTATGGTAGCAGAGATGGCGCCCCTTAGTAAGTATCCCACTTTTGGTGCCCAATTAGCTGTCAATCGTAATATGCTTAATCAGTCTTACAGAGCAAGTAAATATCTAGAAGTGTCACTGATTCTGAGAGATGTATCTTAATGTTATACATTATCATGAAATGGTGAGTAATAATGACACTGTCAGTTAATCATGATCTCTGTGCTGCAGTTGTTGGATGGCCTGGGAGCCGAGTCTGGGAGGCTTCTACGGTCCAACCGCCTTCTTGGTCTTGGTCATGTGCATTTATTTTCTCTGCACATTTGTGCAGCTTAAGCGACACCCGGAGCGCAAGTACGAGCTGAAGGCGATGACCGAAGAACAGCAACGTCTAGCCGTAGCTGAAATCGGCCACTGCCACGCAGTCAGCGGGGAGCCGGGCGAGCACGGTGACCACACGGGCTGTACCGCCATCACGGCCTCCATGTTGGCCAACGAGCACTCTTTCAAAGCTCAGTTAAGGGCCACTGCCTTTACACTCTTCCTCTTCCTGGCCACCTGGGTTTTTGGAGCGCTGGCTGTCTCACAGGGACATTTTCTCGACATGATCTTCAGCTGTCTGTACGGAGCGTTTTCCGTCACGCTGGGGCTCTTCCTGCTGATTCAGCACTGCGCAAAACGTGACGATGTCTGGCATCGGTGGTGGGCCTGTTGTCCTAGCAAACCAAAGGTGGAGGTAAACGGCGAAGCAACGGGGAACTCTGGCCCAACCGCCCAAAGTCACAGCCATACACCATCCCACGGTCAGAACCAAATCCACTGCCAGGCAGACTTATCCTGCCCAGGTAAACCTCTGCTCTCCCCACACCTCCACTCTCCATCTCTGCACTGTAAATTGGGTAGTCTTCCCTCTGCCCAGAACCACATGAGCACCTGCTGTGCCACCTTGCATAGTCCCTCCCCCTTACTCGGGGACCCCGCCCGCCCACGGTCCCTCCCTGATGAATTGCCCCGCCCAACCCTTCCCCTGCAAAGCTGCCTAAAAGACAGGTCAAAGACTCGATCCTTCAACCGACCTCGGCCCTGCCTCAGGGACTACTCGTACCACATGACCTCCACCAGCATGGATGGCAGCATGCACAGCTCCCACCTGGATAGCCCCCACAGCGGGCACCTGGACAACACTCTTGCCTGCCATGCCTCGCACCTGGATACCCAGCTCTCTTGTCACAGCCCCCACCCCGACAACCAGTTGCGCTGCCCTAGTCCGAGCCCTCACCTTGACAACCTGGCCTCTCACGGCCTGCATGACAGCCTTTCCTGCCATAGCTCACACTTAGACAGTCAGCTGTCCTGCCATGATGGATACATCTGCCACAGACACATGAGCTGTGCCAAAGCAGACCCATTCTCAAGCATATGCTGCCCCAAAGTTGACCCTTTTGTTAGTCCTTGCCAGGCAGAGGATCCTGACACAGGTCCCCTGGCCTACAGTTGTGCCAAGATGGCTGACAAAGAGGAGGATGTTATGCTGCACTTGGATGTGACCCCTCCACGGGCATCTCTGTCAGGCTCCCAGGCCACGCTCGGCAGGAAAGGAACCCTCAGCCGGAGAGGGACACTGAGTCGGAACAGCAGTCAGCACGAGGACTACCTACTTACCTCTGATTCCACGGGGAACATTAGGACTGGACCTTGGAAAAATGAGACCACTGTGTAGGCCTGTGATTGACAACAAACAACCTGTTTCTTGCCTGAGCTAAACTACTGTGTAGTCCCAGGGCTGTTACCCAGAAGCCCTTTCTCTCCTCTGAGCTAAGCTACTGTGTAGTCCTTCTGCTGTGACCTTCTTCCTTCCCCCTCCTATCTCATCTGTCTCTATTCCTTCTCTTCCCCTTTAAAGAGGCGTTAAAACCTCTGCTTACCTGTTCTCAGATTTCATGTTTCCACTCAGCTCCATTCGGTTTGTCTTACGTTTTATCCTATTTGCCATTTTGAAATTGCAGCAAAGAACACGTGCCATGCTTTTCATTTCGATGATCTTTTATAATCAAACAGATTTTTGTACATGTGTGTGTTTTTGGGTACGGTTACATAATGTGCAGTTATGTCATTGTGGATGTATGTTTAGTGTGGGTGAGAGAAGCGCATGTTGTGTCTGTTTGCACGTGACAACATGCTTGTGTGTATTCACCATATCACAAGATTGCTATTTGAACAAGATGGAGCCGAAATCGTCCACATTTCTGGTTTTGCATTTCATTTTGTTTATATTAAGTAGGAAAACACCAGCACTTTTCACAAGCAAATTTTCACTGTTAAAGAAAACAGTTCAAAAAGAAAATTAAAATGGCTTGTCATTAAGTTTAAGCCTTTATGTGCCAATCATTAAAATCATTAAAACAAAACCTTTAATATTAAGATATACCCCAAAGTTCAAGAAAGTTAATCTGTGATGTGTGGATATGTTGTGGCTGTCACAACTGAGCGATCATTTTGTTCATCTACAGACATAAAATAAGGCAAACAAATAGTCTCCCTGTGTTTCCATGGTGACAAATCATGAAGAGAGGTACCGAGCCAAAATGTTTTGAACTGCACGTGATGTATGCACATGCCCTGTTTGGTTACAGACGATGTGCCAACCGGCTTCGACTGTAAAGTCAACAGCCTTACAGAAACCATCAGATATGCATTGATCATCAGTCTCATCGAAGCGTTTTTCACCGTAATGTAGGACACAGCCATTTGCTACACTGAGCGACATACATCAATGTGACTGACAGGAAAACATGCTAGCATCCTGCTAACACTAGCTTTTCTAGTGACCTCACTTGTCGTTACTCATGGTATTTATTCTAAGCCAATTAACACATTTTAATAAAGAAAACAGTTTCTCATTAACAGTTTGTATGTAGTCACTGTGCCAACTCACTCCACGCTTAGAAATAAGTTGATTTGATGAACATATGGAAGCTTTCAAAATCTTATGTCGCTTAAGCTGCAAGCTTATCCAACAGTGGAGCTGGCAGTGGATAAATGATAGTAAACACATGATCACATAGATAAACCAACAGCTAATTATTTCAGTGCTCATTTATGGTTGAAGATTGCAATGCAAAGAATGAGACTTAACATGTCATTTCTATTATAAATATAAATAAAAATGCCAACAGGAGAACGTGCTGGACTGTGAGAACATATGAAAGATTTTTTATTTGTATTGTGTTTTTTTGTGACCTCAGGGATCATGTTGCATTTTTCACTAGTAAAACCACACGATAAATAAATTTGCATGCAATTAATATTATATCCCAGTGTTTCACCAAATTAAAGCAAGGACTTAAAAAAATGAAACGTCCTCAGCCAAGCCATGCGTTCTGCAGATGTGTAGCACATAGATAATGTTAAGCTCTCCCTGGAAGTCCTGACAAATGAAATTTGTTTACCTGCCTTACCATTTGTTGTACTTTATACTCACCTGAGCCACCTGTCATTTATAGTGTCTGAGAGAGCTGCAGTCATTTTTGGTCAGTACGTGTGATTTGTGCTCTGGCCTGACCCATTTTTTTAAACATTTGTCACAATTTCCAATAAATGTATTTTATCACCAGATCTTGTGGTTCTGTTCTCTCTAGATATAAACTTAGTGGGTGGAAATACATTGCAGAATATCGCTCAAATTTTTATCTTCAAACTAAGTGTAACTGGGTGCAAGAAACAGCTTTTTGTACCCCATATTTTATGCATTATTTTATGCATTGTTATTTTTAATGTTATTATTGATGAACAATGAAACATGGTCTATAAAAATTACATGGTCTAAAAAACAAACGATACATTTCTCTAATTCATGCTATGATATTTTCTAAATTATAATTAATTTCATTGTAATTCAATTATGTTAAAGAATTAGAACATTAATATTTTTCAATTTACTGTTAAATTGATTACTGCAAGTTTACTTAGACGTTGTTCAAACAGGCTGTAACTTCAAAAATCAATGCATTTTTAAATCAAATGTCAAATCCAAAATGACGTGTTAATGTTTTCATGTCCTTTTGAACCCATCAGTGCAATTTGTTGTGTCATTTCTTGCCGCATTGCAAGCGAGATAAAATTATACGTGACCTCACGATAGAGGTTAACACACATACTCGCTTCCCTAATTAGACGCGTTTCTTCCCTAATGCATTCCAGGTGAACGACGATGCGTTTTTCCAGACTCATCTGTGAATTCAGCAGGAATCTCGGCCTTGAGTCGATACGAGCTTATCGTGGTTGTGTCTAATGCTGACAGTATACAGAGCTGCAGGGCTTGGATGTTTGTTTATTCATCATCCCGCCCGGTGCAGCTGATCCCTCCTCACTGTTGTCAAGGACTCTGACAGCTTGGAGCTGCAGAACTCAAGACATGATGAAGAATTGCCGCTCTTGGGCGCCTGGAAGAATTTTTAGCCTTCCAAGTCAACAGCTGGTTGAGGTTTGGAAACTTTTCAGTGTTTAACATTAAGGGATTTACAAGGTTTCCCGAGACAGTCACTAGTTGATTTAATGGGTAACACTTTACAATAAGGTTTTATTCATTAACGTTAATTAATGCATTAGCTAACACGAACTAATAACGGATAACATTGCATTAACTATGACAGCCACAACTTTTGTTTTTAAAACAGCATTATTAAATATGGCTTAATAATTTAAAGTTTTATGTTATAAATTAACACCACAAATGTTATGTTGAAATTATTGATAAATGCTGCAGAAGTATTGTTCATTATTAGTTTACGTTAACTTGGGTAGTTAATTGATGTTAATGAATGTAATGAAACACACACGTAGAAACATTTGGCGAAACAAAAGGTCGCATATTTTTATTTGGATAAGACAAGCATAAAAATTCAGATCAAACGTAAGCATGCTAATGTGTTAGAACAAAAATGTATTCACGAAATTAATTTACACGTGTTTTATAACCCATTTGGTGCTGTTGTTTAAATGTGCCGAAGAAATGAGCGCCATCACTTTAAATCAATCAGAATTGCAGGGGCGCTGCTCCTCACTGCCACCTGCTGGCGGATATCAATACACACCACACAGACTTGACCGGCTGCAGGCCAGGTAGTTATTTGGTCTTCTGTGTCACGGGATGATTTGCTAACTGAGTTTATGGGTTGGTGCACCTTTATCTGACAAACCTACAGAACTGTGGAGAGAGTCTTTCACTGACCCAGCTTTATGAAAATACAGGGAAATCCCTTATAGAGAAATTAGGTTTAAGATTAGGGAAGAGAGGACCGAGTCCACTGTTCAGGCACACAGATAGGTCGCAGTTTTAGAGTGCCACTAAAAGAATAACAATGACTTCACCTTCAAAGCATTACTTATTTAGAGTTTCACAGGGCTGTGTGACCTATTTATTTGGAGGCAGGCGGGTTACTCAGTTTTTCTGGTGTGCTGTGTTCTGGTTTGAGTGGTAATGGACAAAAAGCACAACTCAGGGATGGATGACATAAGCTATTTGAGAGAGAGAGAGAGAGAGAGAGAGAGAGAGGGGAGGTGGACGAGGAATAAGAAGATACCAGAAAGGTTCTTCTTACCAGTAAGATAAGCAGATCCATAGGTGGGAGTGGAAGAATCCAACTGTATGGTGGGCTGGATAAGTGGACAGGTGTCAAAAATAGCCCATATTATTTCAGTTTTCAGTATGGTCCTTTTCTTGACATCATTTTGAGTTCTTGACCATATCATGTGTTGTCAAACGTCAGACCGGCATTATCTTTTAAAAAAAATTCAAGGCCTTGACATTAAATTATATAACATTACCTCATAACATTATTCAAACACATTTAAGATACACAATGAATGTTATTAAAAAAATAGATATTTATTTCAATAGTTTCATTTTGATTCCTGCATCCAATAAAAAAAGAAACAAACTAGAATGTTAGGCTGAACATGCCCAGCTGTCACTGCAAAGCAAAAAAATAACACTTGCATATTATAGTTCCCACTATATGATAACTGGATGACAATAGCCTAATCAGAACTGTCTCTGGCTTCTCTTCTTTATTTTCCTTTTCTCCTCGTGGTGCATTAATGCTTCATTTCTCATGGAGCGGGCTGCCGTCCCTCCTCCCCGCAGGCCACTTCATGGCCTGAACCAATTCAATAGCAGGAAGTCAGAGGCACTCTGCAGACAGCTCTGATACAAGCCTGACCTATTTAAATCCTGTCAAAGCAGAGAACCTGTCGCTTACTCGCTGGCCCAGTGTGGGTCCACAGGTTTTAATGAAGCGTAACAGTGCAAACGATCAATCAATCTCAAATCATTTAGTCACTCTACTGTATATGATAGTTTAGTTTCTGCGTGTCACGTGATTCAGTCATAAATCTCCTCTGATACATTTATGTATGTCTCATATCCTCATCATGACACAGGATAATGATGCGTGACCAATCAGCTTGGGTTGAGAATCTTGCTCTTATTATCGTGACTGGGCTTTCATGGAAATTAAGGTGAAGCAAAACAAGGGTTTGATAAATTGGATAACTTGTGGAACAACATTGTTGAATAGTGTAATGCATAAATTAATTTGGAGCGTCCTGTACCATAAAGCTGTCTGTCTATCTATCTGTGTGTGTTTAACTTCACTGTTTAAAAGAGAAATATTAGATATTAAAGTAAAATTGGCAAGATATGCAAGATATGTTTTCGAAATTTAATATAAATTTGCAAATATGGCTTATCTGTCATACATCTACAACCTTGTTAAATTCAGAAAATTGAATATTTTGACATTATTTATAGAATATATGGAACATGGCCATACATAATACATCTCTTTTCTTAAAATATCTTTATGTATCTTTATGTACTCTTATGGATGACAGAATAAAGGAATGCGTAGATGTATACACGCATGAAAAATAACGTATCTAACAGTTTCTGAATTAGGCCTGTATATTACATAAAAACTACTGCTAAATACTTGGTGAAATACTGCCATCTAGGGTGAGAGAAAAGGCTGTTCAGTTGAAATTTAAATGGCAAAAATCCAAATTTGGCATCAATATAGATAAGTGTTAATCATTGTACAGTCATTAAAAAGTAATCATATTCTTCAAAGGTATTTACATTTATTAAAGAAGGAACTGCAAGGAGGTAAATACAGTACAATATAGTGTCAACCTGGTGCATCACATTTTAGGCACTTAGCATAAAAAAATAAACGTGTCTCTCAGATCCCAATAAAACTGTGACATGGGCATTGCAGCCAGAAGGAAGGACATTTTTTGCCTCAGGACAAACATATTTGGTTGACAGGTGACTGAGTGAAGACCATATTTTTGCTCAATCACAGCACGACACATTTGACGCATATTATTCCACTGTTATGGTTTGCATAAGCGGTTTCACTACTTCATGTGTAACAGTGATTGTCGTGTCACAAAGAGGGTGAGAAACAGAGCCAAAGTGAACATGATAAAACTAGGTCAAAACTTTCTACTCCAACTTAACATAGTTCTCATGTAACCTATTGGTTAGAAACACCATTAACCGCCCAAACATGAAAAGCAAAGCTTCAGGGAATGACCACAGTTTCATTACATCAACATCGATCAACAAAACATTGAACACTAGCTACTTCAGGATGGATTGTTACCTCTCTGCCATCAAAGCTTCACAATCGAGCACCATGGACAAATATTTATTGACTGAAGTATTAATACAGCTGTTCTACAAATGATCAAGATGTCTGTGAGACTACAGTGTCAGATCAGATCACTTGAGAGTAATCTGTCCAGAAACAATAGAAATTTAAAGAGAACCTTAAATTCTCAACATGACAGATCAATTCTTAAAATCTTTTTTTTTTTAGTTCTTTAATGCTTTAACCTTTTAAAAACTAACTGTTTACATGGTTTATTTTGTCACATGGTGCAGATGAAGTGAACAGACAATCGTTAATGTGAAAAGACTTGATATTCATGCTATCAATAAAAAAAAAAAAAACTGTCTCACAAAATGTCTTTGTTTAGGGAGAGTCTGCTGGACCACTACTTTTAATATAAATGGTTTACAAATCAATTGAAAACAAAACTCAAAGTCTACCAAGGATGAATGGTCACAACTTAACCTTTGAACTCTGCTAAGTACACAAAAATCTTACAAATCTGGACTTTACCATGAAAAGAAAAAGACAGTTTAGAACTTTGAGGCAGAGTGAGGCACTCAAGAAACACAGAAAATGAAACTACAGTTAGTGTTTGGTTGGCTGTTTGAGGTTTGTTGGCTTGCATCTCAATACATCCTGTTTAATCTTTAAGTAAAGCATAATCATACATATACAGGTGCATTTCTTCATTTACAAAGAGAAAACCAAAACTGAAATAATAACAGATTTAGGTTCAGAACAACATGTTTCAAGAGAGAACTTTAAAACTTATTATAAAGTCCATTATTGCTACTAAAATGACTCCGGGTCTGTTTTGATGTAATGAAGGGAGACACATGGCACCGGCAAAACATAAATCTGACCCAAACAAAGAGAACATCAAAAATCAGCGTATTTATGGAAAACCACCTCAAAGGACTGATAATAGTTTTAAAAGGATGGTTTCCACAGGAACCAGTTGGTTTGTTTTTAGAATTTGTCATGTTTTACAATTCCTAAAATAATACTTAAAACTGCCAGGTATACCCAAACAATTTTTTCTTTATCATTTTGAACAATGATACAATGAAACATTGAAGACATTATTGGGAAATTAAAATGTGTTCAAAAGATTCTGTGACCTTTTACAGTGTAGGTATGAAATATGTAGCCAACTTAAACTGTACTTAAATTGTACAAAATGTTTAGACCTACAATCAAACACCGCTTCCAACTGGAGATAATTCTTTATGAACTGGACCATTCATTCAAAGACTATGGTATTACCTGAGAAATCTGTTCAATTGTCTGCATTGAAAGAGGTCTATAAGAGACAGCACCTTCTTTTCATACCAGTGATCTTCTTGCTTGCACCATAAACATACAGTGTGTCCAGTTTTCACAGTTCCGTTCTATACATACTCAAGAGTTTTGATTTAAATATACAAGGGTTAAAATTATTTACATACAAACTGGTTTCAGGTACCAAACTCTCCTCTATTACACTATACCCTTTAAAAGCTTCTGGAGAAAAGATCTATGGAAAAATAATATTGACAGGTTAATGGTATCTTACTGTACTATTAAAAAAAGAAACAATAAAATCTGTCTTCTACAATAAAGGATGGCATTCAGCCCAATCCAGGGGCTCTGTAGTTGCATTAGAACAGCTTATTCCAGTCTCTTGTTGCTTCCATAAGATGCCGTTGACCATGGCCAATCCAATCCTCTTGGTTGCTGAACACCCGACCACAAAACCAACAACAAAATGTTGCCTGCTGCTCTGAACTGGCAGAAGAAGACCTCACCACTTCATACTTATTTCTGCTTGTCTTTTTTAACTTGAGTTTTAATATGAATCTCTCTGCAACAGTACGTCCTACCAGCCTGGGTCTCAGGCCGCCACTGCTGTTGGAAGCATTCTGCTTTGAGAGTACGTCTGGAGGATGGGTGAGGCTCAGCTCTGAAAGGGCTTTAACTGTGTTTTGGGACAGCGCCACTTTAAGAACTTCACCTTTGTACTTGTTTACTGACCGCATGATGCTAGCAACTTCAGGGATGTCTGCATCGGGGTGGTTCAGCACAACCACAGGCTGGTTTTGACGGGGACATTTGATTTCTTGAAGTGGACTAAAGGGACAGAGCCTTAGCGTTCTCTCCACGTCCTTTGCCACTGGCTCCCAAATTGAGGTAGCATCTTTTTCAGCTGATGACTTGCTTGAGACTCTCCTCGTTTTAGCAGAGCTCTCCATTGTTTCCTCGAATAAAGCCCTTCTCCTCCTCTTCCTTTGACTATGTGGACGGGTGGGACAGGGAGTGAGCGGCGCCTTCTGTAATGCTACATTATTAGTCCTGCTCTTCATTTGAAAATTTGATGGGGATACAACACGTTTAAGCTGGGCTGGGATGAGTTTATGAGAAGGATCTTGGGAACTGATAGATGTTTTCAGGCCTGCTGATGCATTGGTGAAAGATTTATTGGAGGACATTAATAAGCAGGGTGACTGTAAAGAACTAGTGGCAAGGTATACAGACTTCTTGTCTGTGGTGTATGGAGCAGTAGTGAGAAATCTGGTGCCATTTGGACCTCTAACGATTTTAAGGAAAACCCTGTTTTTGCCACCCTCAGTTCCTTGGAGGCTCTGATTCAAAGCTTTCCCATCTGAATTATTCAAAAGTATACCTGACTTAGCTGGAGAAATGTATCTCACCAAGTAGGCTTGTCTCCCGGTCTGCAGGGAACCAGTTTTATCTGCTGCATTCACAGGCATGGCCAATACAGGACGGGTTGCTAGCACTGTTTTGGAACTCGCACCAGTAGACTCGCAGTTACCTGGGGAAACAGGAAGTGGTCTTTGAACTAAATAACAAGTCTGTGGCATGTTGGTTACCTGCTCCCCTGATGAAGACTTGACAGCACCTGATAGAAGAAGAGGTCCTTTAAGAGCAGCAGCATTGACGAAGTAGCGATTTCCACTGCTGCTTTGTGCCATTTGGGCAGACGTTTGGTCTTTAGTTTCCCCACTTGAATTCTGTGCAGCCATTCCAATTCTACCTCCATTTAAAGTCAGAGCTACTCCTGTGGTCCTGTTGGACTTTTCAATCCCAGGTACATAAGACACATTAATTTTGGGAGAACAGGACTTGGTAATCAACTTGAACCCAGCTCCACTTTTTAGCTGAACTGGCACAGCATATGGAGTATCTGTAGTTTGAAGAAACATCTGCTGTTTTCCTTCAGGTGTTTGCAAGATTCTAAGTGTGGTTTTGGTGGGCTTAGCAGTTTCTTGTACTGTAGCTGAATTTCTCATTCTTTCTTTCTCAAGTTGCTGACTGATGATGGCATCTGAATGTTTTTCAAGTATCTTGCCCAAAACAGCAGCACTATTCAAATTCGCTGCTGATCTATCACCTTCCTCTTTTGTCTTTAAATAAGCTGTTTCTCCCTGCTCTTCAGGAACCAGTGGATCATCAACAGTAGCTATGCACTCATCAACCTCAATATCACTATCTGACACACGTTCTAATGCTCTCTCTCCACATTCAGTGACCAGATCGTTAGCCTCTCCCTGTTTGCAACCTTCTAAATCTTCTACAGATTGTTCATCTGGAAGAGGAGGAGATGCAGGCAGAGTTAAGCTCCAGTCACCAAAATCCTCCTCACACTCCTCTTCTTCCAGTCCCTGTAGTGACTCTTCCTCAGGCTGCAGTGATTCAGGAGAGCTGCCTGAGGTATCTTTAGAATAATTGTGAAAACTAAAGACCTCTTGACTTGGAGAACTGAGAGAGTTACTTTCAACCTCTGCATTGCAATCTTTGGCTTCTTTTATTTCCCCTGTACTAATTTTTTGTGGACTAAAATCTGCCTTGGTGGTATCTATTTTAGTTACTTCTGAGGACTTAAAATTTACAACTGCACTGCCTAAAACTGAAGATTCATCTGAGTCAGAGGAAACATAGACCTGACTGTGCTCTCTAACTGCTGTATTTGAAGACAATGTCTTAACTGCAGTCAACTCAGATATTATGTCCACTTTACCAGTACCAGAATTCTGTCCTACTTCTGCCAGTAAATCAGATGTGTTCTTTTTACTTTTTACAATGGAGCTCTGTTCATTATTATTCTCACACGACTCGCAATCTATCAAGTATTTATCATTTCCTGATTTCTGGATATGCGATTCCTCTGAGATCACAGAAAATGTTGCCTTATCAGTTATTGTTTTAGATTGGAGTTTACATTGTAGGACACTGGTGCTTACACACTTATCTAAAGTCATTTCAGGTTTTGCATGGGAAATTGCATCAGAACGTGTGATTTCATCAGCGGGCAAAGCTGAGCATTCAACCATAACTGAAGCCAACACCATAGCTTTATCTTTAGATGATTCTATTTTAGCCTCTAATGAATCAGAAACTGGGGGCTCAGAATCAGCAATGGAAAGCTCTGAAGGTAAAACAGGAAGTGTGGTAGGTGGATCTGCTGATTGTATATTATCACTGGAGCTTCTTTCACTTGAACAGAAGAAAGATACCTCATGAACATCAGGTGATGACATCCCGTTGGATTGACTGCTTTGACATGAGGAACGTGTAGTATCTTTTGATGCTGTAGATTCAACATTAGTCAAGACAGAAGGGGACATTGCTTTATTTGCCCTCTCACAGCTTACTTTGTGCTCCTCTATTAAGGGAAGATGGTTGCTAATGTGATTTTCCACTTCCTGTGACTCTTCTTTTATTGAAGGTTTCAAATCCTTTTTAGCACCAGTCTCATTTGATTCTCTAGACTCAAAACTGATGAGAGATCCCATGATTGGTGAGGAGGAGGAGCTGGGGCTACTGGTTGTGTTATCTCTATCTTCACTGTCATGTGAATCATCAACCTCATTTTCAGTGGAGTCTTCAGGTTTAGCTGGTATCACTTTAAGAACTAAGTGTTTTTTACCATCTACCATTTTAAAGCCCATGACTTTAGTGGTGCAGTTAGGTGGAATAGAAATTTTATTTTTTACCATTAGAACAGTCAGTCCATTACTGTTGGATGGATTCAGAGGTCCACTTGAAGGACTAACCTCCTGCTCTTGTAACTTTGGTTGTTGTGATGTTGCTGATGTATTGGGGTGCTGACACTGTGGCTCACTCTTTAGGGGAGACTTTGTCCATTTGTTACTCTCTCTTGTAACTCCAACAGCTCTTTCAAGGTACTGCTGGGTTTCCTCCAGGGTTTTTTCAGGATTAAACAACCTGCCGTTATGATCAAGCAGACCAACACCAGGGACGGAATTCAGTTTTGACATCCACTGTGACTCCCTGGATCCTCCACCTGGAGGAGTCTTTTTAAGCAACAGTTTTAATCCAGGTGAATTAACTCCAGAATTGTCCTCATTCCCTCTCCATTTGTTTGTTCTGTCCACTTCTTTGCCATGTGCCACAGCAAGATGTTTCAGGTACTCTTTACGAACGCCACTATATCCACAAATTTTACAAGAGAAAGTACTTGCCCCAGAATGGACCAGGTTATGCCTCTGAAGCTCCCCTTGCTTTGGGCTTCCATGTGGAGATTTTACACATTTGTGATTTTGTTCATTGTGATGGTGAATGTGTTGAACAAAGGTTCCTGCATCTCTGGTTGAAAACTCACACTTTTTACAACAGAAATGTCCGTTAGAACTATGGCAGTTGGTGAAGTGTCTGGTGAGCCAAAGAAGCGAATACTGCACCCCATCGTTGCAAATCTCACATGTGACTAAAGTGTTTCGATGCCCGATGCGATGTCGCTGAAGGGCAGAGAACTCGTTGGTGACAAATGCACACAGATCGCAAGGGTAAGTTGGAAGGGTTCCCTTGTGAGCACCTTGAAAATGTTTCAGCAAGTCGTTAGGGCTGTAAGTGGTGTCGTCTTTGCATTCAGAGCAACAGAAACTCAGTATTTTTCCAGAGAAGATTGCACCCTGCTGCATCTTACACTGAGACTTTCCAGGGGCTTTGCCGTCTATGTGAGGATGATCGCTGCCTGACTCCTCAGGGGATGTTTCATCTTGTTCACCATGCTCATTGCAAGAGGCTGTCTCTGGAAGCTGATGTGCCAACTCAAGAGGCAAAATGTGGTCCAGTGAGGTGTCATCTTCCTGGCTCTGGTCATGGCTTTCAGGGGGATCATCTGGTGCTGTCAGGTCAACCTCCATGCTTTAGAATAAAGATTCCTGCAATATTTTAAAAATATCATTATTAATCAACTAATTTTCAGATTTAAATTTTAACAGCACTGAAGGAAATATAAAAAAAAACACTTTTCAATTTAATGCATTTTCCAATTTAATAAAAACAAATTGTTGACTTTAAACATAGATGCACCAAGTTAAGTGTATAATTATTACACAGAATTAATCTTCCCCTGGATAGTTCTACAATTAACCTCACAAAATAATTTCTCTTAGTAAATTGTCTCATGTGTTGTCTGCAACTTAGTCTATAACTAAACGCTATATCTTTTTACATTACATGACTGATGTCTTGGTATTTCAAATTTGTGCCAAAAAGCAAAGCAGAAATATTTCAATATGCTTATTCACTTCATTTCCACTATAATTCTGTTTAGACATCCTCAACAACTTCCCATTGCCCTACATTCTTTTACAGCCATTCTGTTTATTACAAAATAAGTTTAAG
Source organism: Ambastaia sidthimunki (assembly GCA_036877625.1). Classification (NCBI taxonomy): domain Eukaryota; kingdom Metazoa; phylum Chordata; class Actinopteri; order Cypriniformes; family Botiidae; genus Ambastaia; species Ambastaia sidthimunki. The sequence goes on from JAZGTK010002205.1 coordinate 30,846, forward strand.
TAATTTTCAGTGCCTGTGAAGGCTAATGTAAAAATCACTGCAATAAATATTCACATACTGTACAAGTAGCAAAACTCAGATATTGGGTAATGATCTTATTCTACACCAACTAAGTACAACACTGTACAATTCAAACTTCACAAATAAGTACAATTCAAACTTCACAAATGTATTTCCTTTTGCTGTAGGCAACAATAAGCACTTTCCCACTAAATTCTTTACAATAACAAATGCTATTAGCAACGTTTGATTTTAATTAGTATGCTAATAGTAGTTTATTACTAATTAGTATAATGTTAGTACATTTAGTTCTTATTACAATCATAGATTCCATTAGATGATAATTCTTCTTTATAGTTTGAAGAAAATGACACACTATAGAAAGACTCTTAATAGACCAGTATCAGTCTGTCTCTGTGATGGGAAGAAACATTTTCTCCACAGCAGGCAGAGTTTTTAATAAGAACATGTGGAACCATAAAAAAATGCTTTTATCTTAGATACAAAGTAAACATCAGACTTAGTAACTGTAACTTAGTAACTTAAATAGACTTCTTCTTCTGGTAAGTTGTGCAGATACATGTCACACATTTTTAGGATTAAAAAAAATTGTAAGTAATCAATTATTCTTTTTTAATTATTTTTCTTATTTAACTACAAAATCCTGTTCTCTAATCTAAAAAATGCCAACACATAAAATATCTTTCTAACTTTGACACACTTAGATCTGGTTATTTTCAGCAGGAAATTATGTCATAAGCAAAAACTGGATATTAAATTCCAACCTTCGGAAATGCAAATAGATGGTCTATTAAGCTTAATTTGTGTCTTCTTTTTTACCCTTTCTTAATAATCCAATATACAATTTGTACCACTTGAAATTGATGTTTGTGTGATAACCTCTATTTGTGATAACTATTTTTTTGCCAATATAATTACATGAAAAAGCACTTTCAATTACTGTTACTCTCATAAACCAAGAAATCTACATAAACCAAGATGTCCATCAATGCCTTTAGGGGGTCAGTGCACATCACTTATGGAAACTCATGTGTGCACATATAACCTCATATGTGGGGGGGACTTTATCATATAATCCTTATATCTACATGCATTATGCCCATTATTAAGTGGGAATTCATGTTTATGCGTTTTACCGGGCTGATGTCATAGCCAAACTTTTGACTTAAAATGCACTAAGCACTTCACGATGGCTCTGTAGATGCACGAACAAACTTTTTCTTTAAAAACATGATAGAGACAAGCAAACAACAGACAACCAGGCTGTGCATCTGCGGATGATTAAATGCTTTTTATATTGACTTGACATTCACCAACTTTGTGCAACGCGGACACGCACAATGCACAGCCAACTAAAAGGAAGTGCCATGTCAATCGACTCAACACGACAATTATGGCCGTGCATTTCTGAAGGCACACAGACTATCCCGCTACTTTCTTCCCGAACACGTCTAAACATGCCATTAAGATTAATTCACCCGTAACCCGATTATTTATCTAGATAAACAAAAAAAGCAACTCGCCCCCACCCACGCTACATATAATCAGACGATTAAAAACAAAGAAGTCAACGCGACGGCGCGTCACTCTAAAAAGTGACAATTGCAACCGCGTTCAACGCGAGCGCGTCGTAATAACAAACGGCGTTTAAATAAAGCAGTTTAAATAAATTTACCTCGCTTTTCTCTTTAGACTGGCAGGTCGGTGACGGCAGCCATGACACTTCCATCCGGGTTCCGCTGCCTTCGCTGCGCGTGAGGCAGGAACTCAGAGCGGATGAATATGGATTACCTGCAAAGGCTCATTAGGTTGCATTTACTTTGCCAACACATCTTTCTTATTTTCTCAATGCAAATTGTCCAAATAAATCGTAATAGTTAAATTTCAAACAAATTCGATGCATTGCATTAAGGTCCGCGTGGTTATTGGTCCGTTTTGAAGTCCGGCTTCATATGTGGTCATGCATGCTGCTGTTTTTTAGACTCGAGGGACGCCATGACTCACTGTAGATCATAGCGCGCCATCTTGACCTACTATATCATTATTACTGTAATGTTACATAGTTACACGGCGTTTATCAGGTTGTTCCTGTTAATAACGGCGCCCAGAGATGCAGCAAATAGATCTATGAATCACAGTGTTATTAGAATAACTGTGACGATGTCTCTTTCATGATAGTTACCTAACAAAATTATGTAACAAATGCTCATAGCCCACACAAAATCAAGCCCTTAGAAAAATGACCTATAGTCCGCAACTAAGTAAAATGTTGCTACACTTACTGTTGCTACAATA
>JAZGTK010002206.1:0-33160 GCA_036877625.1 Ambastaia sidthimunki
TTGGATTTTAAAGTGGAATATGACTCCAGCGTGTTCTGGATCACTGTACAGTACAGTACAGTACAGTACAGTACAACCGCTCATAACTGAGGGAGTTGAATTACTTGCCTTTAATGAAACAGACATGCACGCCCAGAAAAAAATAAAATAAATATACATATATAACCATATTAAATCTAATTTCATAGAATATTTAAAAATACATCGGCATGTACCGTTTGTTTTATGACAAGTCAAAACATTGCTGCTACAAGGTAAAACTACCACGGTGCTTAACATGAGCTTAAACCTCTACACCGAACTCATTTCTACACTTTCAGATAGCTACATGTGTCTATACTCATATACATATTTCAATAAATAAACTTTTCTTCATCTTGGTATATTAAAAGCACAAGTTTCTGGTCATTTGCAATTATAATATTTGGACATCAGGGAGCCAAAGGTATGGAAGAAAGAGAACAGTCTGAAACGTCCCAGTAAAGCCCGTAGTCCTGACGACAGTTAGTATTTACAAAGTCTGGTAACATTAGACAAATTGCACGGGTCTAAAAAGCATGCAGTAAAACCAAAAGTTTATATGTCCTATTTTGCATGCAAATAAAAGTGATTCTTTGGAGAGAGGGAGGCTGCTTGTGACCAAAAACCTAAACTTGCATTGACGTTGTGGCAACTGGCATGAGATGTTTCCTTAAATTGCATACGAAGAAATTGTGACGTGTATAAAGAGTTCTTGTGTTGTTTAATGTCAGTTGGCACGATGGAGATCCAAGACAAAAAATGCTTCATGCGTTTGGCCACAGAAATTGTCTGTCAGGAATATTCTAGTCTGTTTATCAGCGGCGATCTCAAGAATGGCATGAAATTGCTGATTACAAACGGTGGAGAATTAGTACATGAATCACGATAAGCATAAGTTAGAAAGCAATTAACATGGTGTGCTAGCAGCTTAACGCTTTGCAACGCTTGATTGATGAAGCTAAGCAGGTGTGAGATTGGTCAAAACCTGGATGGGAGGCCTACTAAGGAAATGCATAGGCTGTAAAGCCAGAGATGTAATCTACACAAATATACTGTCCTATTAGACATACTTAATGTGTTGGTAACAGACCTTAGGACTCAAGGGGTGACAGTGTTACCTACAAACAACTGTAAACACAATGTATTGATAATCAAACAGCCAGCTAAGAGCAGGTCAACGGCAACTAACTTGTTCAGCAAGATTACTGCAAGAACTTTAGCTGACCTGAAAGAAAAACATTCTAAAAAAGCGTAGCTCATGGCCTTGTCCCAAATGGCACCGTCAGCCCTCCTCAGGGTCCACACATCGCTTGAAATTCTGGGTGTGCAGTGAAGGAGCAAATGCTTCCTGAATCACAAAAAGATAAACAGGACAGCCTATGAGGACAAAAGTGCACTGCAAGTGCGTCATTTGGGACAAGGCCCATATTTCAGGCTAATCGTGAACATCACGCATCACTTCCTCCCGAGTGAGGATGCGAGCGTAGCTTGGTATCTTCCACAGGCCATTGTTTATTGGGCTGTCAAAGACCAGACCTGCCCTGGTGGTATCAGTGGTGACAATGTCCTCTTTCCTGTTTCCATTCTCATTTTTTTTGGGTTCTCTCTTGTCTTTTATTCTGTCTGTCATTTCCTTTTCATTGCCTTCCTTTGAGTCTCTAGAAGATCTCTTCTCTTTTGCTTGTTTACTCTTCTTGTCTTCCTCTCTGCTCGATATTTGGGTGCCATCATGCAGCTGCTGTCCATCTCTAGTTATTTTCCTCTTTTGGGTGTTTTTCAGCTCAAGAGCTTCATCCACCCGCCCGCTTTTTGGTTTTCTTTCTGTTCTTCCTCTCTCCTGTCCTTCTAGGGTCTCATTTCCTTTTCTTCCTCTACTCTCCTGTTTTCTCTTCATCTGAGTATCGCTTATGCTTCGGTCCACCCCTGGTGTCAGCTTGGCACCAAGTTCCTCCTTCCTTCTCCGCTCCATACCAATTACCACTTCCTGTCCCTCACGCTTTGACTTTTGGGGACTGACGGAGCGACTCAGATGGCTGGACTTTCTGTGTTTGCTGGAGCTTTGAGGACATTGTTGCAGATTTTCTCTGTAGCCGTGAGATTTGTCTTTGGCTTTGGATGGGGTTTTGGGTTTCTTTGTATCGTCAAGATCAACGAGGTTCTCTGTGGACCAACTCTTGAGGCGAGGTTGCTGTGAGGAGCTGGGCTTTTGTGGTCTGGCACGTTTCTTCTTGTTGTTGTCTTTTGAAGGAGGATCCTGGAGAACGAGATCTAAGGAGGCACGTGAACGAGCGTTGGAGTCTGACAGATCTGATGTTCTCTTCTTCACTGAGGGAGATGATGGATGATGGTGAGGAGAACTGAGGGAAATGTTGGATGTGTTGGTTCCCTGTGGGTCAGGAAGAAGAACATCCTCTGAAGAACCTACAGGCAGGAAAATACCTTCACATCAGCATCTATTACACTGTTACCATGGATACAGTAGTTTCTGCCATGAAGTCCATGGTTACCATAAATATTGTTACAAAAATAAAACAACTTAACATGGAATTTTCTTCAAACAGTCTAAGAGGTTTAGAGTGGTATAAACTAAATAATACATGTATTTAGAGTTAATAGTCAAAATAGTCAGTCCATTCTCTGCAGTGTTGCAAATGCATTTTTCATCACATCTACAGACTTGCACAATAAAGATGTTTACAGCAAGCAGAGAGAAAGTACAGAAAGCTCAATTACCAAAGAATAGAAAGAGGGTGTTAGTGATGGTGCTCCTGCGGGTAATAACACACTGCAGAAGAGCTTACACAACCTGTACAGAGAGAGAGGGGGAGAGAGAGAGGGGTAGAGGGAGATAAAGGGAGAAGAGGGAGAGATAAACAGAGAGCGAGAGAGAGAAAGAGAGAGAGAGAGACAGAGGGAAAGAGAGAGGCAGAAATCAAGGGAATGGATGGAGATACAGGAAGTAGGAGGGAGAGAGAGAGAGGGGCAGAGAGACAAAAGATGTAAGGAAAGTTTGTGAACACACTGTAGTTTTACTGGTTTGAGTTTGTGTGTGATCACGTGTTTGTATGTAACTCACTGTTCTCAGATAGGAGAGCTTGCGGTCGCAGTAAGAGATGCACTTTATTTCCTCCAGCCTGGATGAGCTCGATGGCTCTTGTGTGGCTGATGCCCTGTGTCTGCTCTCCATTGATCTCCACCACCTGATCACCCACCTGCAGAGACACGTTTATGAACTGTGTCATTACTGAACACGACATTAACTCACTGAACACGGCCTCAGACCATAACAGATGCACACTGCAAAAAAACACATTTGCTTACTGTATTTATGTCTTGTTTTCCAAAAATGATCAAATAAAACATCCTTCAAATGAGAAACATTTACTTCTTGATGGAAATTAACAGACTGAAATATGGGCCAGGCAAATTAATCAGCTGATTTTTGGCTGTCACACGCATTTGGCCAATTATGAAGTGTTAATAAATGTTCATTTCATTACAGCCAATTCTGCCCACGCTTATTTGACTTCATTATTGCGGCCTCACTATTGCAAAACATCATGAGTTGGCCACAAACAGGAAGTTCTGAGGTCATTTCCTGTGATGAGTGATTTAGCCTTTGAGAAAAATCTAATTTTTCTCTTTTAAAAAGTGATGAGTGATTCTAACTTCAGGAATAAAAGAGAAGTCGCATTTAAAAAAAGACACAAAAGCAAAACAAGAGTTTTTTAATTTTACAAAATGTAAAAGATGATCAAACTAATCATGACACAAATTTTGACGGATTAGGAAAAAAAACGAATTAATCAAATATTATTTTACCGCCTTTTTATTTGCTGCTGTATTGTATAGTATGATAACAGACAAATGTTTGCGGTGAAGCTCTGAATTTGAGAGCAGGTAAAGATGTCTACACAGAATCTAAGTTTCACAAAGTTTCACAGAAAGCTCTGCATAACAATAATAATGAATAATAATATGATATAATAATGTTTTTGACATGATATATAATGTACAAAAAGTTTTACTAGTGTTACTGAAAGAATGTGTTTTGATAACTTTAACAGAACTTCTAGAGAACATTGGCCAACATTCTGAGAATGTTCCCTGTTAGCTGGGTAATCCATCAGTTTGCTGTCCACATGTGTGACTGATCGTAGCTGCAGTGTGTGTGTGTGTGTGCTCACGTGGATCCGGCCGTCCTTTATAGCAGGGCCGTCCTCAGCCAAGCGCAGGATATAAAGTCCCTTGTTATACTCCGTTCCTCCTCTCAGACTGAAGCCAAAACCGCGAGAACTTCTCTCCAGCTCCACCGCGATACAGCCCTGAGGACCACACACACACATCTGAGTGCACCTTTTAACTGCCTGACTCCTTAAAGATAAAAGTCCCAGGAAAGTTCTTCAATGTCTCAGGCCAGCAAAGAACCATCCTCTTATCTAGAACCATTAACCTGCATAAGGTTCTTAAGGTTTTTTTTATAGATTAAAAATGCTCTTGATGTTAAATTACAGGTTCTATATTTACATATTAAGTCTAGTCCTGAGCTGAACTACTTGGTAGGAAACCTATTTCCTATAATTTTTTGTCCTGGCAAATGTTTCAGTTCTGGCTTAAAGGTAGGGTAGAGCAAAATCATTGTGTTTAGACCGAATGGTTTATAGTCCTGTGCCTTCCACAGAAGATATATGTTTATATAAATGTATTTAAGACCACTTTACTTGAATGTAAAGAGCCTTTGAACAAGCATAACAAAAATGTTTCTGGAATAGGTGATTTTGTTCCAGAAACATACTTGCCTATCAAACTATACTTTGCATACCTTCATGTATCACAATCATGTGTTGGAGGGGGTGTGGCTTTGGAAAGCACTCTGAAAGGAGGGCGGGATCTTGCTTTTAAAGCTAGCTCTGAATTTGCCAACCTTACTTTTAAATACTGTAACATTTGAATTGCATAATGTAGTCTAGTAAATTTACATCATGACGTGCCCTAGAAACGCAGTTTTGCTTTGTAAAATGTCATGTGTAGAAGATGTTTCTTGCCTGTTTGGAGTTGGTGACACACATTGTTCCTTGCTCGCTCATTGGAAGAGCTTTATAATCCGTCCAAGCAAGCTCATCCATATCCAAATTATACCTGCACATATACGGCACACACACACATTGTAACATTAATTACTTAATTAAAAAACTTAATTAAACTTCACTCACCCACATTTTACTACAGTATAAATATAGTCTGGCACTGGTTCAGACTGGTTTAATGACAGTAGTAATGTACCGCACCTCTCATCCTGATTGGTGGATTTCAGAATCTTGTGCTGCGGCGCTGGACTTTGTTTGGCTGAGCTGGCACCCGAAGGCGGGCCTTTGTACTCTAAGCAGCCAATCAAAACACATTTCAATGGAATCACAAGGAATGATGAACATCACTAAATGATGTGAATACAAACACTTCAAATTAAAATTCTCTGTTTGTATCATTTCAATTAGTCTCATAACGATCATAATTATTGCACTGAATCATAATTATACATGTAAGCTAACACATATTTATCATGACCTACTAAAATGAACTGTGTATTTTTATGCTTTGCATTTAAACATTGTTTTAAGTACTGTATCTGATTTAAATGTGTGTGAATAATTGGTTCACTTATCACTGTGGTTAAATTGTGGTTAAAAGGCGTTTAAATCCCAGTTACGCTGCCGTGACAGTGTGTCAAATTAAAGCAAAGGTTCAGGTCGAGGAAACACGAATACGTACTGCGACAGTATCCCTGTGACATTTAATTATCTCACTCACCATCCTCGGGAACCACAGTGAGTGTGACAGCGTTCCCGGCGTCTTTGATGAGCTGAACGATGTCGTTGTGCGAGAGCTCCACGATGGACTGGCCATTCACCGCGGATATGCGGTCGCCCACGTTTAACAAACCACAGCGGTCGGTCGGGCTGCCCTCGATGATGCGGCCAATCTTATGCGGAATTACTGTAACACACACTTATTCAAATCACTTAGCAGCATTTCAGTGTGTGTGTTCCTGTGGCTCAGTTGATGGAGCATTGTAAAGGTTGTGGGTTCGATTCCAATAGAACACATGTACTGATAAAATGTGTACTGTAAAAAAACCTGTGTACTGTAACTGAATGCACTGTCAGATTCTACGTCAGAGTACAGCCCAGCTAACAATTTCAGGTTGTAAGAACGTTTCCTCAACATTTCCATTAAGTTACAAAAAAATGTTAAAATGTTATTTTAAAAGTTCCAGGAGCTTTCAAAATGTCCAGTTTTTAATACATTATATTAACAATATTTTTTGGTTACATTATTCGAACATTTTTTAATTCTGTTAGATTTTCTAAATGCTCCACTAACAACTTATGAATAATTATTTTTGATATATAAAATATATGATGTTATTCTTCTGTTGTTATTTTAAGTATTTTCCCAATTGACGGTTCGGTTGATGCATGAATGATTCTTCTCTTACCTCCAGGTGGCGGTTTGCTTTTGGAGGTGAGAATGACAAAACCGAAGCCCTCGTTGTCTTTGCGATGAAGGGTGATGTCGAAGGATTCCTGGTCTTTGATATTTGGCACCTGGATGCGCGGGTGCCGCGGCGAGCCGTTTGCGAGGGTCAGGGCCCCGCCTCCAACATCCTCCAAAGCATCTACAGCGTTGAAGATAACACAGGCTGACCTTTAATCAAAGCTTTTCAGGCAGTTAATTACACACCAGCGCTAGTTTTTACAGCCAAGACCTGCCAGTCAGCAGAGCTTACCTCTGTAAATGACCTTTCTGCGGACTGACAGCAGAACCTGTCCGTTGCGAGCGGCATTAGTCATCAGGTCCAGGACCTGTTTGTGAGATTTCCCTTTTACTGTAATTCCATCGATGCCCATGAGCTGGTCTCCGGCCCTCAGACGTCCCTCGTTCTCTGCTGCCCCCTGGGGTATGATGGCGCCAATGTACACCTAATGGAGTAAGACGGACGGCTAGTTTTAAAGCTACGCAGCTGAAAAATCGTTACGACCAAACAACCAAAGTATTTTATCTTGGTTTTCCAGTAAAAAAAATACGTAAGCGTTTTAAAAGCAAGATAAATTCACTTGAGAGGCAAAATTGCTTAAGAGCTAAAGACTTAATTCAAAATACGTTCTCTGAAAACAACCTCATTTTTCACTGACAGATCGGTATTGCTATAGAAGAACAAATCTCACTCAATTTTACTACATCTATGATTAAAACCAGAAAAAAAACATTTGCCAATAGGGTAAGACAAAAATCTACTTAATTGAAGATATATTCTCTGTAAACAAGTCTTAATTTTGCTTCTTGAATAAATGTATCTTTTTTTCAAGAATGTTTAGATGCCACATCAAATGACTAAATAAGAAAAAATAATAAAGGGAACATTTCTGTTGCAGAGTAATTAATAATCACAATGTGTGCTGATATAAATAAAGTCCATGAATTTATATCCTGAACTCAGAAGTGAAAAAAAGGGACTTACTGGCTGGTCAGCTCCTTCTCCACCCAGAACACGGAAGCCAAAGCCAGTGTCCTGATCTCTCTTAATGAAAACCTCCAGCTCTTTATAGTGAGGTACTATAGGAGACAGCACACACAATTACACAGACACAATAAACCATATACATATCAACACATCACAAGATGTGCATGTAAAGGAAAACTAATTAAACAATGCAACAATATACATTAATATGAGACAGACAGACAGACAGACAGACAGATAAAAGAGACATACAAAGAGGCAGACAGGTGGAAAGACAGACAGGCAGATAGAAAGTTAAATAGCCACACAGACAGACAGATTAACAGACAGACAGAAAGATAGATAGACAGGAAGATTAATAGATAGAAAGATGGACAGACAGACAGACCCATAGATAGACAGATAAAAAGTGTGGGTTTGATTCCCAGGGAACACACACAATGATAAAATATATAATTTAAATATATAATTTAAATTAAATAATACATTAAAATAATCAGATCTCCCTTTTTAGCTTCAAACACTGTGCATGTGGAATTTCAGCCAGACTTCACAGCATGGCCGTTTGACTTGATGTCTGTGTCTGTGACTCACCTATGCTTTCTGACACAGCTTTGGGTTTGCTGTAGTGGAAGGAGGTGTTTTGTTTGGGAGAGCTGCATGGCAGTGTGTTTGAGTGATAAGTCAAAGCTGGGGGTGCCGTGATGTCATGGCAACGATCCAGAGTCTCAGTGCTGGCACTCATCCCGGCTCTCTGTGGGGATAAGAGGAGAGCATGTGCTTTTAAAACCATTTCACAAAGTGGCCAGCAGACCAGCAGGATGCCCATTGATATGAGCTCTAAAAAGCCACATTTAAACCGCTTAATCTTCACAAGGAAAGCAAGCCAATAAATTTAGAGTATATTTATATAATCTATCATTATACAGTAGCTTGCAGGTATGAAAACATTATTATAACAATAAGGCTTTTGTCTGGTCAGAGAAGCTGGAGAATAAAGATACTCACAATTTATATCTGTATGAAATATTATCATACGCTCACCCATACAAAAAGTCAGCCTATGTAAGTTTGAAAAAGAAATTGTGGAAGTGTTTATGCAAATGTTCCTTATGCATGTGAATTATAAATGTAATTTAGACGAGATTTCATGAGAAGAAAATGAACATTTCTTCATTAGGCGGCTGCCAGGCTACTGCAACACGGATACTAAAATGTTCTAAGTGGCTTTTATGCGATATCTAGAGTGTTTTGGGCGATTGTAATTATGGTATGCACATATGCCAAGAAATACATATGGGGGCCCCTGGTTTTGTAATTACTGTAAACCGTAAAGTTGACGATGAATATTCGTTGCCTTGTTTTTGGCCATGGTACCATTCGTTCAAACACTCTTTGCTGTGCCTCAAATTAAAATGTAGGAGAAATTTCATCAACACAAAATGAAATATTCAACTACCGCCCACAAGGTCATTATCGCCTCTGAAATCTATTATCATACTCACAGGTCGTAAACTCTTCACGGGCGACGTCTGACCTAGAAACAGCAGAAATGGGAATTAGCAGCGTTGAAGGAGAGGAAAAAAAACTAAATAAAAGAGGCACTCATCATCGTAAGATTGAAAAAACAGGAACTCGTCACTAGCTTTATAATAAATAGCGTGTGATGGTTTACAGCTCTCAGAGATGAAAAACTCATGAGAATACGTTGTTTTAATGCTACATTATTCATTTCAATCCATCCAACTAAAAAGCAACTTGAAGGGCAGCGGTCATTGGAATGCTTCAAAGTGGGCGTTTCCTGAGCCGTTGCCGAGCGGAGAAACTCAGGAGGCAGACATTAAAGATGGATTGAAGCAATGTACATAAGAGGGAAAAGGGTGATGAATCCTCCAGAGAACCAATGACAAAGAGTCGTGCATAAAATAATAATGAGTACGCTACACCTCCATTTGTCAATACGCTGTACACGCCATTTTCCCACTTCCTTTGTTTTTTCCATCTCACCCTGTCTAATTTCCCCTGATTGGTACCATACAATTCCTGAGCTAACAATTTTAGGTTGCAAGAACATTTCCCTAATGTTTCCATTAGGCAACAAAAACGTTAAAATGTTATTTTGAATATTCTAAGAATGCTTGGTTATAAGAATTAATTCTGTAGGATTTTCAAAATGCTCCACTAACAACTTGAATGAATAAAGTTTTTGATATATACAATTTATAACGTTAAAAAACCTTCTGCTAATGTTACCGCAAGAGCGTTACAAAAACGTCAGCCAGTAGTCTGAGAACATTCCCTGTTAGCCTGGTCATGACTGAACAATGAATAAGCAAACTCAGTCAGCCTTTGAGGGTTAATGGAACTGATTAAAGCATTATCTCGCTCTCGTTCCTTCTCACTTCCTCGCTTAGTAGACGATAAATCCTCACAGATCTTTTCGAAGGCACATCCTGAAATTCCCTCATGATCTAAACTCATTTCCTGAACTCCCAGCCAGCCAGCACAGAGTGGGTGAAGAAGATGCAAAAACACGCTCTTGCCAACTGTGTCAGAAAGAGCAGTCCATCATTCTTACATAAGCTTCTCCTGAGGGAAGACAGAAGCACACCTCGGGTATGATCACTGTGATGTGGAGGAGAACAAGAGAGACTAAAATCTAAAACTGAGGTGGAGAACGGATGGACTTGATTGCTCATTTGTTTAAGGTTGGCAAGATAACCAAGAGATAATGAAAGAGATTTAAAAAGCGATTAAAAAACTGCGTGCCACTGCTAGCGGAAGTTATGTAAAGTCACCCAATCAAATTAGAGCTTACTAATCAGGAAAGTCTTTTTGAGGTATGTGTGCACTTTGCATCAGCTGAGACTACCGCCACATTAAAGGGATAGTTCACCCAAAAATGAAAATTCTTCCATCATTTACTCACCTCATTCAATTATAAACCTGTATGACTTTTATGCTTCTAAGAAACTCAAAAAAAGATATTTTGAAGTATGCTGGTAACCAAACAACAGAGGCACCAGTTGACTTCCATTGTATGCAAAACCACTTTGAGACATTTCCCAACATCAATTTGTTTGTGTTCTACAGAAGAGAAAGAGTCATACTTGTGGTCATAGTTTTGGAATGACATGATGGTGAGTAAATGATTTTTAAAAAATGACAATTAACAAAATGTTTAAATCAAGTTCAATTTTTAAAGTTTTTGTTAATTAATGGAAATCATGAGGAAATGTTCCTACAGCCTAAAATTGTTAACTGAGGAGATATTTCCAACTTACCTCCTCTCAGCACCAGCAGATTCACCTCACTCCCGACGGGCAGGTCCTTCAGGATGTCCACCACCTGCGCGTGACTCAGGGTCTGAACGTTCTGTCTGTTGATCTCCTTTATAACGTCTCCTTTCAGCAGACCTCTGCACCACTGCTCATCCAGGATCATCTTCACCTTCTGGCCTAGCGGACAGTCAGCGATGGCAAATCCAAACCCCCCCGGCCCCTTCACGATCGGCACGCTGACCAGTTCCGGCTGCAGCATCCCTGTCTCGGGCCTGTCATTGGCTCCGCCTCCCGGAAGCGTGGCGACCACGGGCCGCCCGCTGGCGTCGGTTGTTACGTAGTGAAGTTCTTGGGAGGAGCCGTGAAGGGCGTCACCCTTGACCAATAGCGGCTGTCCGTTGATGAGGGGGACAGCAGTTACGATCTCTCCTGTGGGAGGGGGAGGAGGTGGGGGGAGGTCATCGTTGTCCACGTCCACGTCTGGAGGAAGGGAGTATCCACGGCAAAGGACCATGTCCACGTACTGGTTGATGGGAATGCACTGGAACATGTGGACCACGTCAGCATGGGTCTTGCCTAAGACGAGCGTGCCGTTGATCTCCACAATAACATCACCTGAAAAGATGAAAAGGAAAAGTGATAGAGTGAGAGAAGAAATAAGGAGAATGTATGAAAATCTGAAGAAGTAGTTATAATAGCTCCTACAGATGACTGGTAGAGCATGTCGCTTGCAACGCCACGCTCGTGGATTTGATTAACAGAGATCACACACAAGTTCACACTAGATAAAATTTAGGATTAAAGTCACTCAACATTAAAGCATTTGCCAAATGTTAAAATGTCTGTAAATTAAAACATTTCTATTTGAAATAAAAATTTACAAAACTAACTATTTAAAAAATGAAACTAAACTAAAATATGTTCTTACTCCACAACTTCAAAAGACTCAAAAGCCAACAGAAATTATTAAACATTACATTTGTTTTATTAAACAAATTACTTTATGTTTAATAATATTAATTATTAAACATTACACTTTTTTTGTTTTAACTAGCTTTCAAGCCATGAAAAAGTATTTTAGATTTTAGACTTTTACAATTCATTTGTTTTCATGGTGTTCACTTTGTCATCCTAAATAATTCAGTAATTGCCTCCCATTCTATTAATGCACCAGCTGAACATTAGATTATCCTAATATAATTATGAACATAAAATATCTCTACTGTTTATTCCTGACACAACAGCCCAGCATGAGGGGAAGCAGATGAAACACTGTTAAAGGTGAAGTCTGTAATAATTCAACGTTAAAATACTTTGTCTTATCCACTTTAATGTGTAAAGGAGAGATGTTTAAGTGTAAACTCTATGATTCTATTGGTTACACAAACAGGTAGCACCGCCCCAAGTTCTCGCCAGTGGTTGAACCAACATTGCTGGTCAAGCTGGTCAAGATGCACAAATAAAAAAAGCAATGTTTAGACAGCCACAGACTATACATTTTTTGGAAAATCAACCAATAAATTGTTTAATTATACTATATATGTGGGATTGAACAGTTTTATTTACCAGAGGCCATTTTCTTGTCCTGCGCAGCTGGTCCATCAGCGAGAACGTTCTTCACCTGCAGGAACTCATCCGATCGATCTCCTCCAATGATGGTGAATCCAAACCCCTGCTGGCTCTTCCTGAGGGCGGTGTGATACAGTTCACCCTTCAGCTGGGTTGGGTCTCGTGTGAATCCGGGCGTACCAGCCGCACCACCTGGAGAGACAAAGAACAACTCTAAGTACTTGTCTGAAATGTTAACAGTGATGTAGATGTTTAGCTGGAGTGGTGGCGCTGGGGTAGCACACAGGTTTGCTACGTACAGGAGCTGTGGTGCTCAAACGAGGATGCAGATTAAATTTGGCCTGCATCTGGATCCTATTTATCCCCTTTATATCTCAAAATCTCTTTTTTGCATCTCTTTACTGTCTCGTCTCATAAAAAGCCAATAAATAAAAAGCCATAAAAAGATGTTCCAGTGCCAACTGTAACACTTAATATACTAGCTCATAAAAATAACTGACAGCTCTATAAATGTTGTGTTTAATTTTAAAGTCGCATGAACAGGAAGTTTTAACCGACTTCTGTGTTGTGACATACTGTAATTCAGAGTAATATTGGGAAATGGAGGCGTGGCTTGTTTTTTCCACTGAGAATTGAATTGGGAGCAATTTTCCATTGAGAATGGGGCTCCGATTTTATGCTGACTTTAAGGCCATGCACAACACACCAACACACGTACATCTGACAGCCCAACATTATTCAAGATGCAATTAAAATCATTTTGATCACTTATTTCCTTGTGAAACCAGAAGTTGAGACATATAGCTGGTTTCAAAGCTACATTAACAGACATAAACTTACAAAACCACAAAACTTAGGCTTTAATCAAAGAATTCTGATACATTTAAAAAGCTAAAACTTTATTTTCAGGTCTGCAGTATTTTGAAAAATTTAACAGTAGCTACTCCAGCATCAACTGAAACTCAAGAAGCTAACTCATGAAAACAAGTGTTCAAACTGTATTACAGATCCATAAATATTGATATAACAACACATAATACCCCTGTGCGTTCACACACACAGATATCTCGTAGATGTTTCAGTATAAACCATGAATTCTTGGGCAGATCTGTGTCTGACTGACATAGAACGAGCGAGTCATTCCAAACATCTGGAGTTGTAAACCAAACCATTAATAACTTTCTTTGACAGCACAAGCTAGAACATTCATCGTCAGTGACTCCACCTCACACGGATACCTCCATCCCTTGGTATCCCGAGAGATGACAACGTTTACATCCTAAACGCTAGACAACCTTCAACCGCACAAAACCACACCAAAGTCTGTCAGCGCTGGAGTGTGGAGATTTCCAGCTAATTTTCCAATGTTGCAAGTGGAACACTTAAGGGAAGTCGGCTGTGTTTTCCTCCCATGACTCAAATTTCCGTACTTTCTGTCAGTAAAAAATGATAATCGTCTGCCGGAATGCTGTACAGTCAATTTCAAGCAGAGAGAGACCGTCACTAAAGAATTCTGTAAGACAGCGAGCGTCACACTGTTTTAATGAGCTATTATATCTCTGAACAATAAAAGAAAAATCACACTGAGTTAAAAAAAAAGTTGAGTATTGAGCGAGACACTGTGTGTGTGTGTGTGTGTGTGTATTGTGTGTAAACGAGGACTTTTGTGTGTGTGAAAGAAAGAATGTTTTTGTGTAAAGAGTCTTGATTGCATCTGATTTAATGACAGCTTTGAATCTCTTTTCTTTTGCAACACTGCTTTCTGCTATTTTTGTTTTCTGGAGGGACAGAGAAAAGACAGGAAATGATGGGAGGAATGGGATGGGAAAAGATAACAACAGGATTTGAACGCAAGGTTCCTGTGTCAGCACAACAGCTCAATGTCACAGCACATGTATTAACCACTAAGACACGGCTCTGAAAAAGCAATTCATAAAAAAGCATAACCTTTTTTTAACATATCTACACCACATTCTTACTGATACTTAAAGTCACCACAAAATCAAAATCTACTATTCATTTTTTTTTTTTTTAATTTATTATTTTTATAAAATTAATGTGCCCTTAAAATCTTTAATCAAAATCTGAAAATGTACTTCCCCTCTTTGATTAGACATTCTCTGATCACATCAGTCTGATGACTTGGGCGGAGCCAGAGCCGTTAACCAATCACATTCAACGGTCTGTTCAAGCTTTGAAACATCTACTCTTTTAGATCCAATCAATTCACAGTGGTAAAAACAAGCCACACCCCAATTTCTCAGTTTTACTCTGAATTGTCACAACACTGAAGTCGGCTGGAACTTTTCTGTTCGACTTTAAACCACTTCAAAATACACAGTTACACACTTCTGATGTTTGTTAGATTACATAACAAAATATAATACAAACTGGCATTAATCTTAAAGAAAAGCAGTAAAAACACATATCACCAGAAGAACTATTTATCACAGAAGACTGGTTAGCTTTTAAATAATGAAACAGCAGATATACTATTTTTAAATAAGACAAAATATCCATGGTGATTTCCAATCGAGAACAGAGTTTAATACTCTAGAATGGATTAGTCAGGACGCGTCCCTTTCAAACAGCTAGACAAAACTCAGCTGAACGGATCAGAACACAGGGCTCTGAAAACCAAGCCTTTTTAAAGTGCTTATTTTTAAAAGGACGGTTTTAACCTGACACGCCGTCTTCTAAATGTGACGCTCACGGCACATGAGGTGCTGAGAAAACCTGCCAGACACAACGCAACAGCTCCACATGTCTAATGTTAAAACAATTAAAACAATTAACCCAGTACTCAGTTCATTTATCTGTGTAGTTCATTTATCTGTCTAGCACTTACTCGAGCATTTAAAATGACCAAAATGCCCCTCCCTATTACCTAATGCGATGACATCAACACATTGTTAGGGTGATTTAAGCACATGCTTGTACAAGCAGGGCTGGGTGCTGATGTCTCACCACTGCCATGGCAACCGAACATTTCAGTAAAGTAAAAAAATTGGCATTTTTTTCCTTGACCTTGCCTCCACCCCTAATGAGTGAATAGATTTTCTGCTTTTCTAAGCATTGTCCAGTCACAGTTCTCAGAATCATGTATTCTCCATTATACTGCCGTTTCTGACATCTCTACCAATTCCATCATCACTACATTGTCCACTTCACTGGAAACGACAGTGAATGGACACAAGTCATTGATTTGTGAAAGCTCATGTTTGTTTGAAAGATGTTCTGACGGATCAAAGACTGAGAATGTTAATGCATGTTGAGTCAACGTCATGATTTTATCTTCCTTCGCGTTTGCTGAAAACAGCGAACATTGGCTAACGTTCCCTAAAAGTTCTTAACAAAGTTATCAAAAAGTTCTTGCGGTAACATAAGTAGAAAATCTCTTTTATATGTATATATATTATATATATCAAAATTGTTATTTGTAAGCTGTTAGTGGAACATTTTAAAAACGTTACACAATTTTAAAAAGTTTAAATTGACCAAACATAACAATAATACAATGTCTAAATTACTAAGCATTCTTAAGACTGTCAAAATAACACTTTTAACGTTTTTGTTACTTAACAGAAATGTTAGAGAAACCTTCAGCCTTGCTTGTTAGCTGGAATGCTAGTGTTCTTGTTTATATTAATGCAGTCTGTTATGTACTGGAAAGCTCTGTAACATTTATACCCCATCCTGCCACCCTAAAACAAAGTGCTCTCTTTCTCTTTTTTTGCACATGCTCAAACACATCTATAATGCATCCAGTGTAATGGAGGAATCTTTAATTCATCATATTGAGAAGGGCCGAGGACTTAGTGTTCCTCAATCCTATCTTTCTGTCACTCTCTCGCCTATTTCTCTTTAATACTCGCACGCTCAAACACACACACATTGAACTACACAGCGAGAAGCCCGTTTGTTTGTCTCTGGGCTGCTGTTGGGAAGCTCTGCCCTGCTGAGAATCTTTGCTTTTTCTTTGTACACTCATTAATTTAGGTAGTAATCACAGTTAGGTGTGTGTATGTGTGTTTGTACCTGGTGGCGCTGCTGCCCTCTGTTGGTTCTGAGTTGCAACTGCAGTGTCCAAACCAAGCTTCCTCTTGGCCTCTACAACTGGATTCTCAAACTGGGTTCTCTGGTTTATGTGACTAAGTGAATGTTTAAAAGAGACACAGAAATACATACAATCATACAGGCAGCTGATGCATAACATTGTAAATGAGCTTGAAAATGTTTTTTTTTAGTTTAAAATTCACTGTACATGAGTGCATTAGGGAAAATGTATATCTTCATCACTGTTTCTTTGAAGTTTTCTCATCACTTTTATCTTTGCCTTCCTTAGTTTTATAACTAAATTGTCCTGCTGTGAGACAAATGAATAAAAAAGTATTATATTTCATTTTGTCTCCCAATTAATATGATGTTATAAAAATAAAAATGCATAATAATTAGAAACGAATTTGCTAAATGCTCCATAAGATGAAGTTCAGCATGTATTACTACAGTGAATCACTTCTGACTACCCAAAAGTATATAAACTAACCATTCACGCTATATATCAGGGGACTTACTCAACATAGTATGTGCCGTACTGCGGGTCATCGATCTCTTCCCAACCGTATGGAAGTTCTGATAATATATAAAAACATATATGAATAAAATGTAAACACAGACATCGTGTGAAGAAGCACACAACGGTTAGTGAAAGGACAGTGGGATTGCCATCTGAGGCTAAAACTAAACCGACATCATTAACCAAATCATTTTCATTAACCAAACATGTTACCACCAAGGTTATTAGAGTTTACTCAAACCAAAGCTAAAACTATTAAAACATTTCTGTTAAATGAAATCAAATAAAATATAGGCATAAATATTATTTTAAAACTAAATGAAAAGTAGAAATGTTGCCTTGGCAATAAACCTACCCAAGGGACTAAAATTATTAACTGAAACTAAATAAAAACTAAACTAAAATGGAAACCATAATAAAAATCAATTCATCTTATATAGCAGTATTGCAAATAAATAAAACTATAATAAAAAGACAAAAGCATGTAACAGGATAGCTAAAAACGTAATTACAATTAACACAAAAAGTATAAATATAAAAACTCATTTAAATAAAAAAACTAAAAACAAAAGTGTAACACCCCTCATTACCATTTTAAAGGGGTCATTTAAAATCGACCTTTACCTATAAAAGGTCTTAAAGGTACATGATCACAAAATGGCTAGTTGAACTGTAAGAGAATACAATATGGTGTAGATATAAAAAAGACCTGTACAGTATATTTACAAACATATTATAAACTGAACTTAAGCAGTGTTTGTTATTGTGATATCAAATAACAGAAATGACTAATTTCATAAAACCTAAACAAAACACTGCTGTATAGCTTTAATATATAATAAAAAACAAGTGATACTTTGCTAAAGACGCATGTTTTGCGCCTAAACAGCCCAATAAACAGGCAGTGTGTTAGTTTGTGAGCATGTGTGGATCCCCAACTGCTGTACGAACATTATGCCCTGATGAGCTAATGAGAAGAAAAAAGATGTTCACGCTACACAGAGTTTTAAACACACACACACACACACACAAAAGTTATACAGCACAGGGCTTTAAAACTCCCTTAAAAGAGCGAATCAGCCTCATT
The DNA here is from genome assembly GCA_036877625.1 of Ambastaia sidthimunki. Taxonomy (NCBI): domain Eukaryota; kingdom Metazoa; phylum Chordata; class Actinopteri; order Cypriniformes; family Botiidae; genus Ambastaia; species Ambastaia sidthimunki. The sequence goes on from JAZGTK010002206.1 coordinate 18,057, forward strand.
TTGTTAGTACTCGTGCATGAATCTGTGCGTAACACAGATGGAAAAGTCAAGAGGAAGTGACTGCATGCAGATGAGGTTACACAATCATGCCCTGCGTGACGCCACGTGTATTGTGTGTGTACAAACTCCAGACTGAATGAAAGTTAATGTATGCATGTATCTGTTATACAGAACTAAACAAAGCTGAGTTCGTTTCTTTACGGCTTCATGTCTGCACGTGTAAATTATTCACCTCCATCCTCACACTTTTCAGGCGCCTTGGCTTTTTTGACCAGACGAGGGTCCAACCATGTCGTTGACTTCGTGTTGTGGCTACAAAACAAGACAGAAAGAGAAATTAGACGCATTCAGTCTAAGAAAGTTACCACGGCAAATGATAAAGGAGTGACATTTTTAATTGTCCGTCAGTCAGAGTCTTACAAGTCAAACCAAAAAACTTAAACTGAAAAATGTTTGGAAACACTAAAATATTGATGATTCCCAAAGCATGTACACACACACACACACACACACACACACAAACAGAACTTTAACTGTGTTCTTTAAAGGGTATCTAGGCCACACTGTGAGCTATATTTACTCCTTTGCTGTGACAGTTCTGCTGTTGACTTATAAAAGCAACAGCGCTTCTTCAAAAGTGAGAGAAACATCAGAAAACAGCACGACAGGAAGTGATAAATCAAGCATTTGTCAAAATAGAAACAAGAAACCGTGAGATTTAACCCCAATAGAAACTAATGACAGGCTTTTGGAGGGAAGATTTGCTACCTGTTGACAATAAAAAAGGGAGAATACTGTGCAGCAAGCCAGCTAACAGGAAACATTCTCAGAATGTTGGCTAATGTTCTCTCAACAGGCTACCAAAAACGTTGTTGCAGTACTGTTAGTAGATGGTTATGTATTGTTATATGTCATATATAATAAAACGTTATTCTTAAGTAGTTAGTGGAATGTTACAGGATTACAAAATGTTTGAATAACGTTCTTTAACCCAATCAATGACGTTAATACAACATAAAAACTGCACATTTAAATGTTCCTCGAACTTTCAAAATAACATTTTTAACATTTTGTTATCTAATGGAAGTGTTAGGGAACCAACTTAAAATTGTTAGCTGGGAAAATCTTTGTATCTGAAAAAGCTTTCAGCAATAAAAGCATATTTGAAAACTATCTGTAGGCTTACATAAGGAATCCAGGACTACAAAACTGGCAAAACTAAACAAAAACATACAAAAGAATATCCTGTAGTACAGTACACACATATGACAGACATTAGAATAAAACCAATAATAAACACAGAAAACAATATTCTGTGATCAACAGGATGTGACACCATATGAAGCTCAGCGATATGACAAAAACATTCATATTTTATAAGGTATATGCAAAATATTTGTACCCAGTTTAAGCCCTCCAGACTTAAGGTCCTGCTAAACGTTTATCATATTTCTGCATCTGTTTCATCTGTGGATGAACTGGACCCCTGAATTTCCCCATCCCCAGCTTACAAGAAACGTTCTCATAACGTTGGCTAACATTCTGTAAAAGTTCTCTTAAAGTTATCAAATATGTTCTTTTAGTAACATCAGCAGAATGTTTTCAGTGTTATATATATCAAAAATGTTATTTTTAAGTTGTTTTAAAACAAGACTTGAATTACTGGTTACATCAGTTATTTGGGTTTAAAGTGACCAAACAGAAAATACAATCACATTATTTCAGCGTGCTTTGATTCTGCTTTGATGCCGATCAGATCTTCACACATAAAATGCATAAAAGAATTTTCACTTTTATATTATTTATATGCATTTAAATGACACCAGCGCTGGGTGTAAACTGTATTTAAACCGAGTGATTTATAGTGAAATAAAACACAGAATATTACATCAAGAAAAACGAAAATTCTGCCTCATCTATTATTCTTCAGTGCTAAACTTGCACGCTTTTATTCCTGCAATGCCGGGAGACGGCCTTGTTATGTATAAACCAGGCGCTGACCCAGAAGTCGTGTTCTCATGCAGTCAGTACAAGCTAAACCTCTCCGTTTACAGCCACACACACACTCACTCTATGAAGTAGACCATGCCAGTCTCTGTGTAGGCCATTTCCCAGTTGTACGGCAGGGGCTCCAGGCTGTCGTCTCTGGTTAAAGAGCTCCAGGTGCGAAGTTCCAGCGTCCCGCTGCCCCCCGTGCTGCCACCCCCACTGGACTGTGTGTAGCTGGGTACAGCTTTCCTCCACTCCTCTGTTCTCTCTGTGGAGGAAAAGGTACAATGCAAAACTAATGCACAATGACGATTTGCATGTCAAAGTAGGACGGTACCCAAACAACCCTTATTCCTCTTTCACATACGTGCCAGGAAGAAATATCTACATGCTATTGCCAGTCTTAGAATCTTATACACACGCAGATTAGATCGAAAAATATTATAGTCATTTTAATAAATTCTATTTAAAGGCAGGACAGGTGATTGTTATGCTGGTTGAAGGTCTCTTCACATCTTGATAGCAATCGCTAAGTAAAGTTTAAATATATTTATATATCTTCTGTGGAAGGCACAGGACCATAAAATATTCGTCCAATCATTGCATCCGGTCCGGATGTCCTACTTACCTGTTAAATTATATATTTTATGTACTATTATTCATGTGCATTGAGGGGGCGTGGCTTTGGAGAGCGCTCTGAAGACAGGGCGGGTGCTTATGCTTTATAGCTAGCTTGCTATAGCTAGCCTCTCCAAAAATTGCCCACCGTACCTTTAACAACTTGGGCAAGATAATGTATGCAGTGCTCCACAGATTTACATGTTGAATACATATTGGTGTTTGCATATAGTGACAAATACACAAAAAGTTGTGTGGCAGACATGACAAGTGTGAGGTGACAAAGCCAAATACACTGCATTTAATTTCAACAACACAGCAGAACAACAAGAAGCGCCCGTGGTAACTGCAGCTGTCTGTGTTTGTATGTAACAGCAGTGAGTGTGTGCGTGTGCATGTTAATTAATGCGACGCTGTTTTTTCTCTCTTCACACACACTTGAAATGACAGAAGCCTTTAAAGGAAGTATTGCACCACTCTTTAGCAAAGACACTTACCATTGTCTCTTTAACATAAGCCGAAGGACTGCACAGCTAACTCAGAACATTGGCTTATGTTCTCTAAAAGTTCACTCAACTTATCAGAAAAGTTCTTGCAGTAACGTTAGCAGAACTCTTTTCAAATGTTACATTATTTTTATTTCATTAGTAGAGCGGTTTAAAAAATGCTACAGAATTTAAATTTATAATGTTCTTATAACCAAGCAATGTATAAATATTGGATGTTTTGAACATTGCTGGAACATTCAAAATAATATATTTAACATTCTGTTACTTAATAGAAACGTTAGGAATACGTTCTTACATAATACATAATGCAGGAAAAAGATGCAGAGGGTCTAACATTAGTTCCTGGAAAAGCAAAAGCAGGAGTTCAGACCCAGTAAACATCTAAACAGGTTATTTATGTTTAAAGCAGCAATTGACACCAGGGTCATGGACTACAGCTCCCGAACACACAAGTAAGCTATTATAGAGCAATGTGACATGCCTACCACACACTACTGCAGTAAACACACACCCTGAATACAGTTCAGACCCCAGAGTGTTTAAGCACAATCTCAGTCCTTCAAAAGGATTGCAAGGTTATACCCAGCTAACAGGGATTGTTGTCAGATTGTTGGCTAACGTTCTCTAAAAAATCTTGTTGCAGTAGTAACATTAGTAGAACGTTTAACGTTTTAACATCATTTATCATATATAAAAGTTATTCTTAAGTAGTTAGTGAAATGTTTTGTAAATGTTACAGAATACAGATGTTCTTATAACCAAGCAAAAATGTTAAACAAAATGTCTAAAAAACTGGACGTTTTGAACATTTCCAGAACATTCAAAATGACTTCTTTAATGTTGTTGTTATTGAATGGAAATGTTACGGAAATGTTCTTACAACCTAAAAATGTTAGCTGGGATACTACTAACAATACTGAGTTTAAACTAATGAGAGAATGTTAGGCTAAGCTTGCCTCGCAGTCCAGAGTTCTCCTTGAATAAAGGACAAGAGAGATCATGTAGGGACTGATGGCTTGGCTATTTTTGTCCATGAGTGAAGCGACAGATTATGACTGATGCCCAGTTCACATACTACCCTACTTACATAGTATGAATATGAGATTAGGATTAGTGCATTCCAAATTAAAGTACATTGGAAGTAGTATGTCAAAGCTGCCAGGATGCATGCTATGTTTTTGGTTTTTATGAAGTTTGCATTTGTGTTTGCTTTTTGCTATATTATTACCCATAATCCCTTGCACTTTAGAAACAGCTTGTAATGGTTGATTTTTTTTCAGTTCTAGAAAAAAAATCACACGGATGTGAGCGAAGGGTTGCAAGACAATTTTTACAATGTATTAATATAAAAATTAAGTAATATTTTAAATGTTCGTAAAACTTTCAAAATAACATTTTACCATTTTTGCTAGGGAAACATTGGAGAAAATGTTAGCTCGGATAACTCTCGCATGGGTTTTGTTGTGTGTAGGTTCTAAATGGATCTCTGTTTAAGTTAAGACGGGTAGTTGCAGGATAATCTGTTAACTAACCCGGGATGCCGTTTGGCAGCTGTGGTCTCTCCTCATCCTCTTCTTCCTCAGGAACGACGCTGTCTTTGCGGTCCATCTTGCTGACGGAGGTGGTTCGCTTGCGTTGGACCTCACAGCCATAATCCTCCTCGAATAGAACCTGGTCAACCAGGTCGGGCTGAACCAAGTTGGGCTCAGCAGGTGGTTTGGGAGTGCCATAGAAGTTCCCTGAGGAGATTAAGAAATCCTTTTTTCAAAAGGTTTGATGAACAATTTCACATTTATGTTTATTTACAGACACTTTTATCTAGAGACACTTACAGTTCATTTGTGGTATTTATTTCATCAGTATGTCTGTTCCTTGGTACCGAACCCTCAACTTTGGACAAAAAAGTAACAAGACACAAGAGTTGCCACTAAATTTACTATTTTAAATTAATTCAGCTTTCTTAAAGATGGAGTTCTGGATGTGACTCTCCCATGTGTAGTGTGAACTGCTATACATTTTTCCATTCGGTGGTGCTGTGAAAGTAATTACACTCACCACTGGATTCAGTAATGAAACTTCTCCCACTATCTTCTCATGCAAAAATCGGTTCATTACTATGCAATGCTAACAATGGGGCAGCCAATCAGTGAAGCAACATAATGAATTTAAATTAATTTCTAATTCGGTGGTTTATGGCGTGTGTGTGTAGGTTGAAGATTTGTGCTTCATTATTCCCTCTCAATGTAAATCAATCTAAGTATTAGAAGCAGCCAATGGGAACACGTCTATGCAAATCAGCCCTTCAACCTCCAATAATTATATGCATATCAATGTTAATTATCCAAATTTGTTGTTTTGTTTGTTCGTTCCCCTCATCCTGAAAATAAATATGCTTCCCCTAAACATCATTAGTGCCTGTTTAAGAAAAAAACACAGTTTAAGGTCAAATATTCATCTTTTTCCAATATAAAATATAATCCTTCTAATCAGGAGAGATAAATCTTCTCTTTTAAGATTGTAAATTCCAAAGCTCTTAATTAGCAAACAGGAACTGAAACCGCGTGGGAATTAGCTTTTTCACAAGCAATTAAATCCTGTTGACAACTCCGCTCACCTCTCATGAATATTCAGCGATGAATTTTCAACCAATCCCTCTTCATTATACAAAACCGATCTCCTATTATCCAGTGTCAGGGTGTGAGGACACTTTTCGTGTTGCTAGCATAATGTTTGCTATACATTAGGCGCCTCATCATGTGAGACCAGCTTGTTATAAAGACTGTAGCCTTTGATGGATGAACATTAGCATAGAATCTGGGCCACAATAATCTGCCACTCAGACTGAATTTGGCCACCTGACCATCATGTAAAACAACCAACCACAGATAACTTTTGAATATGACATTAAAGGGAAAGAAGTCTGTGTAGAAACCAGCAGACTGGAGCCTGGATTCTTTTGTGGAAAAACAATCTATTTTTTGTTATGTACAGTCTCTCCATAAGTATTGGGAGAGTAAAGAAGAAAATTGCTTTGTTTGCTGTGGAGTCAACAAATATTTTATGACTAAAAGATAAATACAAGGCAATAGCACAGATGTTTTTGGCTGTTTCAGTACATAAGTGTTTTGCCAGTTTAGTTTGATTTCTCTAATTTGATCCATTGAGTATTTGAACAATTGGCTCACAAAGTGATCAGTTGTGTCCTGTTATATACACTGTTCACACATTAAAAGCAGAAAATGTGTTGTATTAGTTCTGTCTGTTGTTTTTACAGTCTGAGTCTGTTTGATAAAAACACATAAAAGCCAAGATGAAGACGAAGAAGGTGACAGACAGAAAAGCAGCAAAAAATGTCAAATAAGTCATTTTGTACATTTGCCTCATATTCATCTTTAAATCATTTATCGATTTTGTGACTCCACAGCAAACAGCAATTTTTCCTTTACTGCCCCATTATTTATGGAGGGCACGTATATTGCATGTATATTCATGTAAATATTTATGAATATGCACCAGGCAGTATGTAAACATGCCAGCTGTGGCTAATGCTGTTTTTTCATACAATGAATTGTCAACGTATTACAACATAAAAGTGCAACGGGAAGTTACTGCTTCTCTGCTAACATTCTGGTGTAAGATATACCCACTAGAAAGACCTAAAATCTTATTTAAAACACACTGTTTTTCTTTTTACCTTACTAGCAAATGACTAATGACTCCTCCAGTCACAGATAACATACAGAAACACACTTTTAAAAACTCTTTACTATTGCTAAGACATGATTTGACAAATGCTAAGTGCTGCGCTAATTAGAAGCTGATTTAATACCACACAAGCACTCTGATAACTGAATCAGAAAAGTATGTGACAAGCTCAGAATCTGACCAGATTTACAGCATCATCTGTTACTGTTAATCTGAAGAGAGACATTTAATCCAACAACAAGCTGAATGTTGTCAACAATATTGTTTTGGTGTATATAATGTGCAGCTGTAATATTTTAATGGATGAAAACTGACAGATTGCTGTGGTCTACAGGCTTAAAACAACATACAGTATGTGGAACATACTGGCACCCATTTGGTTAACTGTTATAAAACATATACCGCAATATTTTACGAATTCATCAACTTTTTGAAAACAAAAATGGTAGCTAAACATTATCTTACTTTAGTGACTTTCAAATTTGGGCATAAGAAAATACAGTAAGCTAATAATTTAAAATAAACATATTAATATATCATGTACATGTATGCATTTATTCAAATTTCATTATGATAAAAGCAAATGGAATTTGTTTAAGGTTTTTCCCACCCCTAACAAAAAATTATTTCTGGACTTAAGTTCACCCTTTTCCCTGAACTCTGATTTATTTATTTATAAATACTGAGTTAGCAAAAAAAAAAGAAATGATACGAAGCCTTTTCATTCACTGGCCAAAAGCTTGTGTTGATCTGTGACTCAATAGACAGGAAGTGAATAGTGCCACATTCAGTTCATGTCTACAGCTCATCCCCTGTAAAATTCTCACTGTCTGTTTGTTTTCAGCGAGCTGTAAATCTTTATTGATCAGGATCAAGTCTTAATTCAACCAAGCTTGCTTAGACAGGATTACATTAAAAGCTGCCTTGAGGGTTATACATTTATCAACACTACTGGAATTAGGAATTTAAGACAGCCTGGCAGCTTTGCTATTGCTCAGCCATAGACCCATTGAGGCACTAAACATGTTGTCATATAACCTTGCATCAAGTATAACACAAAATTCTTGCTTTTTGGTAAACGTATTACTTAAAATTGTGTTAAACCTCTTAATTATGACTTGTTAAGTGTGTATGACAGACTTGACATTCATACACCATTAAATAATTCATCTAAAAATGAAAGTTATGACATAATTTACTTTCCCTCATGTTAGACCAACCTCACATGCTGTTAATTGTTTTCTGAAACCTTATTTTAATAGACTTTATTCAATTTTTGTGTCTGTTTTGGAGCTTGACAATGCCTGGTCACTACCCAGCTAACAGGGAACATTCTTAGAACGTTGGCTAATGTTCTCTGAAAGTTCTCCCAACATTATCAAAAACGGATAAGGAGTTAAAAAGGAACCTACAAATTTCCTAGAACATTCAAAATAACGTATAAAAAATACGTTATTTTCAAAAATAACTTTTTGTAGCTTACTAGAAACATTAGGGAAACGTTCTTACAACCTAAAATTGTTAGCCGGATATCCATCTTTGTGTTTGTGCACACACACGCACATGCGTGTACATGCTTGGATTGGACCTCTCTTTGAGCAGTACACATATGGGCCTTTTTGACTGGCGTGTCTTCCTGTCCCAGCATGTTCTGCTTGGCATCGGTCTGGTCCCACTATAGACATGAGGCCACACACAAACTACACTCGTCTGGCAAGCTGTCTGTCTCTCGTGACAGAGACAACCAAACCACCAGACTGCTGAGAGCCGACAGACACACAGCTTTGTAGCTTTTTTATTAATGAACACGACAGAAGGGAAGCACTCACAAAATAAATTAAATCCATCTTTAACTATTTTGTTGTTGTTTTTCAAATGAGTCTCATTTACTTATTGCGTTCCTGAGCCGTATTTGAGATGCTTTATTTATATATCAACTATAACAGAAAACAGACTGCCAAAATGTCTTCCTTATGTGTATTTTATTGGTTAACCTTGAGCTCCAAACAAAAGTTTGCTCTGTATAAACCTAAAGTGACTGTCACTGTCTGTGAGATTTGGAGGCTAAATCTGTTGTGTTTTTCAGTTTACTTGTCGTCATTTTTTTTGAAAACACGAACGCCTTGAGGTGTTGGCGACGGTTTTAACACTTCTGTCAGAGTATAACACTATTATCAATGTTAAAACTGAATTTGCATTTTCAGAAATAAATGTGTGTTTGGAAGACAGAAAAAGAAAAGACTAGCGCTAAAACATTCGCTAAGCTCAAGATTTAGGCTTCGGTTCTGTGAAAATACAATGTCGCATTAGTGCAGCTTTGGCGTAGATGTGACAACTCAGCACACACCTTGTTTCCTGTCGGCTGTACAAGAGAATCAACACGTAACACAAATTTTGTGCCGCCTTTTTAGTGTAAAAGCAGCTACAGGTAGTTAAACAGATGTAGAAAATATAACCAACCACAATGCAAATGGGTAAATAAATGCAATTGACCAAGGCTAGAATTAACACACAGACGTGGAACCAAAGTCCCCTTGAGAAAAGTCTCATCACTCAGATGTCATCTTTGCTACACTTTTGGGGCAGATATTTTGGTCATACAAGACCAAGTCCTATCTACTTAAATAGAATATAGACATCTTTAAAATTGCCATATTGAGCATTGCACTTTCTCCCATTTATAGTAACAGAAGTACAACATCTTAATGTTTAATATTCTTAAATCTTTGGTGCAACCATGCATGCATGCATGTGGGAATACATGATCTACCCAACATGCCATGTTTCCAACACGGACACGGAGTTTAAATGGAGGCTGTGCATTAATTACAATAACAGCAAACTACTGTGCAAATAAAGTGTAGGCAGTCTGCTTTATTATTTCATACCATCATAAGTTCCGCTCTCCAGCAGTAATCCACTCTCCTCCAGTATGCGAAAATCCCCCACGCTGATAAAATTGTAGTCCACTCCTGGAACCTCCCCCTCTCTGGGCAGCCGGGTGGTACCTTCCAATAAAATAAACACAATTAAACACTGTGAACTACTTCTGGTTTGAATATCTTACACCCACAGTTTTCTTCACTGCAAAGTTTGTGTCTGTCTAAACAGCCTGAGATCGAGCGAAATAAAAATTTGATTCCCTGGCTCAACTTCAACATTTCCCTCCAGAACAAGTTCATCCTGTTATAAATTGCCAAACTGTAAATAAAACTGATCCTGGACTCCCACAGACACAATCTGGAAACTGGGATTCAGAATCACAACTGTGAACCTGGAAGCATTCGATGGAAAGATGGCAAACATGTTTTTTGCCAGTTGATGGAGTTAAAAGGATGAAACAGCATGTGCTTTAACATAATCTCTGTGAAAATGGTTTGGAGAGAGAAGCAGGGCACTTAATTAGCCACACGGAGAAGAACAAGTACATATTACATCATATCAGAGCATATCTTGTGTTATTCAGTGTTAGTCAAGCGTAGTGTAGTCACAGTTTGCACTATTCGCTGGGGAAATGGTGACACAGAGGTAGGCAGTACACAGACTGTATAAATGAAAAGTGGTCTCTGAAGAATTCTGTGGAGTTTTAAAAAGTGTGTGCGTGAGGAAAAATACAACTTTCTTTTTCCAATTTCTTGCCCCAAACAATAAAGGCTCTAAGAGCTCTTAAGGGGGTAGTTTACCCCAAAATGTTGTCATCCTTTACTAACCCTCATGTCACTCCAAATAAGTTTCTTTCTTCTGTAGAACATAAATGAAGATGTTTTTAGAATGTCTGAGCAGAATTTGCAGATTTGGACATATAATAAAAGCAGTTAGAGATTGGGGCTTTGTAACTGCAAAACATGACAAAAAGTGTAAAAGTACCATAAACTTTAAAAACAAATAATACATTTGTTATCCATGAATAAAAAACGTCTTTGAAAAGAGCTTTTTCATCGTTGGGTTGGTGTTCCTTTAAATGAGTGTTTGCCCACACAGGAGTTTATTTTCAACCTAATAAAAATGTTTGTTCTTTGTGAGTGTCTCTTTGTTTGCTTAAAAATATCAAGTTAAAACTGTATATGTTTGGACTTAATTTTGAAGGTGGGTTGTTTAGCTGCAGAATCCTCATAAGAGACATCCGAGGGTGGCATTTCTAGCGAATAAAAGGCCAAAAATAAAACATGACATTTCTTGACTCTGTTCTTGTGTGTGCAGGAAAATGCCACCAGGCTTTACTGTCATTTGAAGGACATTTACATGAGATGCACCAAATAAAATGAGAGAGTCAAGTGTCTGGAGAGACCTCACTCTAACTTAAGAGCAAATAATATTAAAAACTTGCTCCTTTACATTTTCCTTGAAAAACTACAGTTTAAATGCCAAAGGCTGAGGAAAGTATGACATCAGTACTGGTTGCTTATATGGGAATATCTACAGGCAAAGTTAAAAGAGGTTAACTTGTATCCAAAGTGACTTCCCAGCTTACAATTTTAGGTTCTATGAATGTTTCTCTAATGTTTCCATTAAGTATCAAAAATGTAAAAAAAAAATGTTTTCAGTTTTAAGAACTGATTCAATGTTTAACGTTCTTATAGCTAAGGAATAATATTAATGCAGCATCTCAAAAACTGGATGTTTTGAATGTTCCTAAAACTTTCAAAGTAACATTTTTAAAGGTTTGTTACTTTACTGAAACATTAAAGAAACGTCCATACCACCTAAAATTGTTAGCAGGGAAACGACTTGTAAACCAAGATGTTTGATGGTCAACAGTTACTTAACAACACAGTCACTTATACCCTTGTTGGTCTATGAAGTGAGTGGACATGCAGGCTGGTTCTGAAATGAAACCAGAGGTGCCCCGGGCGAGCACCAGTTCACGGAACATTTCATTGGATGAAGGATTTGAGTGGCACCTTGGGCTGTTCTTTACTTCCCTCCATCAATGCAGCTTTTAAAAACTTTTGTTCATAGGTCCATAAAACAGCTTTGTGACTACAACCACCAGAGGCCTTTCTGTCCACCTCTACATCTTTCCCTTCTCTCCTTCTCTTTTTTCATTCCTGCCTTTCCTTCCTTTAACATTCCAGGCTTTTCTCTTCATTTACTGACTATGGTAAAGAGAGAGGGAGAACAAGTGAGCGAGAGAGATAGTGGAGTAACTAGGCCAAGCACAGAGTGACTTAAAAAGGAAATGCTAAAATTCTTGGCATCCACTAGAAGTTCTTTGTTTTTTTTTAAATCTCATTTTGTGTCATTTTGGATCGTCTCAAGTCGGCAAATTTTCCATAAACATCAAAGAGACGAGTAATTCTTCATTCTCACGGGGAAATTATTCACTAATTCATTTTTACGTGTCTGCCCTTGGCAAACACTTTTTTGACTTACAGAACATCCAAGGTCCTTTACATTTGATCAATTGGTGTGTTCCCGTGGGATTTACACCCGTGACCTTCATAGAATTCATGGAAAATAGAGTGTGTCTGTGTGTGTGTGTGCGCGTGTTTGTGTGTGTGTGTGTGTTTTAAAGCAAATATGTATTTATCAAGAACTATTATTAGACTGTTAGACAGCTTGTGTGTATAAAAAGCTGATGCCAACGTTTACTGAAATAAAATGCACAAATAAACAGAAAGCTAGTCTCCGCTGGCTGTATGCTGTGTCGTTTAAATGGGTCATATCATTGTTTAATTTATTTTAATTATTTTCCCCCTGAAGTCTATTTTATTAAATGTTAGTCAAAAAAGTTTCTTGCACCACAAACCATTTTCTACTTTCTTTGACCTTTGAAATAAAAAGACAGTTATGTTGCTTTGCCTTTAAGACAAACACAGTCACCTTATGCACATGAGTAGCAGCACTTTGCTGAGTTCTCACTTGCAAACTGTCGTCGAAATCTCATGTTGTTTTCATCGCTTTAAATAGCAGCCTCTTTTTCAAAGCACGAGTTATGTCGTGACACGTTCACAAAACTGAGCTCCGATGTGTTGCTCAAACTGTTGGTCGGACTGAAAAGAGTAGAGATCTTGTTAAAAATAAACTTTAGATTCTTGTTTTTAACGTTGAGTTCCTATGATATTCAGAACATCAGGTGCTACTGTACGCACAGCTAAAAACAACACAAGAGCTGAAAACAACACAAGGCCTGAAAATCTTGCACACATTTGAATCTTATCATCAGCTCGTCTGGTGTTAAGGAGAAAGCAGGAACGCTACCATCTCTGCTAATTGCCTCACCTGACTGAGCAGGCCAAAGGTCTGAGTTCAAAGTTCATAGGTCTTGTGTTAAAATGTATTAATTGGTTTTACATCAGCTAAATGTGGGAGTTTTAAATGGGACAATTTTGCTGTTTGGTTTCAGTGAGTAGCCTTTTTGGCCCTTCTTTTCAGCTCTGAAAATTACAGCATGCCCATTAAACTCGTCTTTCAAGAGATCAAGGAAAATGTCATTTTCCTTTCATACGATTCCCTGCACAACAGCTTAACCATCGGAGATGAGTTCTAGCCACACAGATTCTTTTTAAAGCTTTATTTATACATTATTCATTATTCACTGCATTATACCCCAAATCGTTTATGTTGAGAGTCATTATGCAAATCAGGTAATCTTGCAAACACGCCCACTAAATTAGTGTTGTTTGCCATGAGCAATATTCCAGCTTGCAGGCGAGTTCCGGGTGCCAGATTGTGGAAAACGCAGCAGACGATCATGATTTGGCATGGACTTTACCGGGACTGCGCAGCATCCATCACCGTGATCCGGAAACCTGAATCGACTCTTAAAAACACTAAATGTGTGTCTAAATCTAGATATGTTCTAGTTATAATGTTCCTCTGCATCATCTCAGCCAACAGGGAATGTTCTCGAATGCTGGCTAACATTCTCTAAAAGTTCTCTTGACGGAATCAAAACAGTTCTAGCAGTAACATTAGTAGAACATTCTTAAATTATTAGTGGAACATTTTAAAAACATATACCAAATGACGTTCCAAGAACTTTCAATTTTTTTTTTACGTTTTTGTTACTAAATGGAAACATTAGGGAAACGTTCTTACAACCTAAAATTGCTAGGTGGGATTTCCCATTTTGTGATCAAGTGCATTAAAATTAAGTAATTGTCATTCATGTAAAATTGGTTTATTATTGAACCACCTTATTCACAAAACACTATTTGCTCTACTAGCCTGGTGCAATTAAAGCTACATTATTGCTGCCTGTGGAAATTCCTTTAATTTCATTTAAGAGAGATGTTTGTCTTCACGAAATGAAGATTAAATGATAGAGAACAGTGTCGTAACCAGATTCATCTCCAGAAACCAGATTGTGGTTTTTGTGCTGTGGCTTCTGCAATTCATTGCTCAGAAAAGAAACACAAAATGTAGACCTGTGATACGCAAATTGAAAGTAAGGCGTCAAGTTTTTTTTGTCCATAAACAAATATGATGAAAACAACTTTTTTATTGAGGCTTTGTTGCTTGGAATATGGTTCCCATATGTACAGAAGGAATATAATGCAAAATGTGTATATATGAATTCATACGAAAGAGTACATGCAAACATACGAAAGAATAAAAGTACAGGTGTTTCGAAGACAATGTAAAGATATGCTTGCAGATATGTCAATGTATGTTTGTTGTGCTTAGATGTATAGCCTTGTGACGTGATCTGCGTAATTTTATTAGTTAATTATTTTAACTATTTGTATTGTTTTCAAATATTTGCATTTGTATCGTTTTCTTATTTTAAAATATTTGCATCATGCTTTGGGGACACCAGAAAGATTAGCAATCACTCTGTGGAAGCTAATGAGCATCCAAATAAACAATAAACAGCGTGTCTAGGTAAACACTAGCGTTAGCAGGCGAAATTTACTGTAGGTTAATTCTTCCAAGTTTTGCATTGTGTGATGAAGTGGTGACTACTCATTTCACTGCTGCCTGTTTCACGACACGGTTGTCACCTGTCAAACAGCGGAACAAACTAGCTGAACTAATGAATAATGTACAACTGCATGGACAAGAAATGTTCTCTGAGGAAGAGAAACTGTGTACAGGGCAAATATCTCACGCAGAGCATCACAGAGGGCAGCTGGTGAACGATCAGAAGAGTTTCTGCCCGAGGACAAGCTCTGTCTGTCCAGCTTAACTAATAGAGACACCAGTGGACAAAAGGTTTCACCCTGGACACCAAATGAGAAAAGACTGAGAGCTGGAGATGTATCTATAATATCTGTACAACAGGATGTGCATAATAATCTAATCTAACATAACAACATAACATCATATAACATACATAAC
>JAZGTK010002207.1:0-33160 GCA_036877625.1 Ambastaia sidthimunki
GCTGGAGAAAGCACACTTTTCCCGATGTTCAGTCTGAACCCCAACTGCTTTATATGATGCAGAACGACATCTCGATGCCGAACTGCAATCTGCTCTGAAGGAGGTAGGATCAACCAATCATCGATGTAATTGAGTATACGGATGCCCTGGTATCGCAGAGGAGCCAGAGCTGCATCCACAACTTTTGTGAAAGTGCGGGGTGAGAGTGCTAGGCCGAAAGGAAGCACCTGATACTGGTAAGCTTTGCCCCTGAAAGCAAACCTCAGGAACTTCCTGTGTGCAGGAAATATGGGGATGTGGAAGTACGCATCTTTCAGGTCTATCGTGACAAACCAGTTCTCTGACCTGATTTGGTTCATGACCTGCTTCACAGTGAGCATCTTAAACTTCAGTTTCATGACTGAACGGTTCAAAAGACGCAGATCTAAGATAGGATGCATCCCCCATCTTTCTTTGGAACTACGAAGTAGCGGATGTAATGCCCTGATTCCCTGAGCTGAGGAGTAACTAACTCTATGGCCTCCTTCCTTAAGAGAGACTCTACTTCTTTTTCATACTAGAGCCTAAGCGGAACCCACCAGAGTGGGTAGAACTCCGCCGAAGGAGCGGTTTTCGACTTAACTGGATACTGTAGCCTAGTTCAATTTTGTTCAGGACCCATTGCGACACATGAGGCAGTGCTTTCCAGGCTGCCAGATAGTCCTTTAAGGGTACCAGCCTCTCGAGACTGGCCTCTAGTAAGATCTCAGTGCATTGATCTAAGCCCTGTAAAGAGATTTCTGCAGGGAGACTTAGATTTGATTTTTGTAATAGGGGTGGCCTCCACACCATGTCTGCTGATTTTGGCAAACACTGGAGGGAGCCACCTTTTGAGGCTGCTGCACCCTGAAACACCAGAAGTGGCAGGGTTAACAGTTTGGCCTCCAGAAGGCCCTGAGGAGGAACGAGCGATGTCAATGCCCGTTGCTCCCCAGGTGGGGCTACCCTCTGAGGTCCTGACCAAGGATAGTCAGGACTGTTTCCTCGAAGCCCTCTTGGAGACCAAGAAGGTCCGCAGATCCTGTCTCGACCTACCAGGCTTCGAGGCTGAGCACCGCGTAACCCGCACCCTTAAGGGGGGAGAATGGGACGCAACGCTCTGTTTTTGTGCCAGACGGTATGAGGAGCTTGTACATGGCTGGGGCTGTTCCCGCCTAACAGCCCCCAGAGAAAGAGATCGGCAAGGGAGGAACCACTGGAACGCCTCCGTCTGCTTACGAACCTCCTGGAACCTGTTGACAACAGAGTCTACAGCGTTGCCAAACAGCCCAGAAGGCTCAAGCGGGGCGTCCAACTTTCCCTTTAATGTCAGACAGGGTCAACCAAAGATGCCTCTCTGCAGCTACTAGGGCTGCCATAGACCGCCCAATTGCCTGGGCAGTCTCCTTCGTAGCACGCAAAGAGAGGTCAGCGGTTCTCCTAAGCTCGCTCACACCCTCAGGTGTGAGGCCCTCACCTTCATCTAACTCTTTTAGCAGGTCAGCCTGATAGGCCTGAAGCAAGCCCATAGCGTGAAGGGACGCAGCGGCCTGACCTGCTGCCATGTACCCCCTGCCCACTAGCTCAGAAGATGTTCGTAATGCTTTGGAGGGCAGGGACGGAGCCTTAAGTGACGATGCCTCACCGGGGGACAGGTAGCTGGCAAGAGCCTGCTCCACCCGGGACATTGCCTTATAGCCATGCTCAGTCAGTCCTGCCACATTGCCATATAAGTTAGAGGCAGGACTGAATATACGGGTATTGCTTCCCCCAGAATCTAGATACCTCATGTGGAGGTGCAGACTGTCCGCGAAGAAAACGTCCATCTAATAAACTTCTGTGTGAACCAGTCTGCTGCTCGGCGAGCCAACTGATGTTAAGCTTGGCCACAGCATGAGTTATAACCTCCATTAACTCCTCATACTTTGGCGAAACAGGGGGCTCCTCAACACTCTCAACCTCCAGTTCTTCTGTGGAGGAGAGGCGAAGGGATGAGCCCCTTCCCCTGGGGGGAAGTAACCGCACTGTCTCCTCTCACCACTACACTGAATGATGAGGGATGTTTATGTTGCTAATTACAGAGATATTTCTACATTAATAGTGTATTAATAGTCTCTTCCTTGTGATTAGTTCTAGTAGAAGTCAATCAGGTTTACATTTGAGTCCATATTTTCTTTCGGAAGCTAAGATCAATGGGTCTGACATAGTCTGTTAGGGTGTACTGAGTAACTAATGTCTGGTTTTGGGGTCATTCTCAGGAAACAGTACAAGAAAAGTTTAAGTATTTTTTTTTTTAATCATTTTATTCAGAAAGCATTACTGAAGTAAATCATTTTTTCACCTCTGAACCAAAGTACAATTGCCATAACTTAGACATAAACATTGGGGGATCACACCTGATAGAATAGTTATTGGACCTTTTTCCAATAGGCAAATACTAAGGGAAGTGAGGTTTTCATTGTGGTTGTCACCCTTTTTTATTACCCTAAAATGTTTTTAGGTCATGACAAGGGTAGGAATAGATGCACAAGACAGGTTTAATTACAAACCGTTGATTTGATAGCAATACACGAAACAATGTGTTTATAAGCAGACCAGCATAATAATCTTTCCTTATAATGATTAGGTGAAATAAAAAAGATTTAAGAGGAAAAAGACAATGACGACTTTATGTTTCATGGTGCAGAAATTTTAAATTTGTCATTATTCTAGACAGGAGACTTGGTAAGCTCACCAGAACTCTTTTTTGAAACCTAACTGTGTGTCAAGTTGTGGTTGATTTGTAGGACTAATGTGTGTTTCTGAGTCATCTCTGCTACACAGATATCTCTTAGCAGCTTAACCCATCCCTATAAATCTGTCGTGGTCCATTGCGGGAAACATTATTTTACACTATCATTACTTACCATCACCACTTGCTTTTCTATAAAAGCTTGTTTAGAGATAGACCTCATGTCCAAGTACAGTGATATAATGTATGTGTTATGTCACACTGAAACAGTGAGCAAGCAGAAAACATTATCCATCAGGTTTATTTAATGCCTGTCCTAAGAATCATTGTCAGTTTTCATACAAAAAAATTGGTCTATATTTTGCTATTGCTTTTCTGAACTGGTTCAGTAAAACAGCATCTTGTTTGTTGAAAAAATACTAGTGGGTATTAAACATCTAGCTTGTGCTTGATGGTTCCATGTTTTAATTAATTCTGTTTGTTAATATGCTCAGATGAATTTCTTTCTTTTCTTTTATTTCTTTCTTAAGCATACTGATTCACACACTGATTGATAAACGCACTTGTGTTATTGTGGGTAACAGGATGTTAGGTTGTGAGACAGGTTGATGTCTGAAAACTCCAGAAAAGACTTTGACCTTGACTGTTTATGTCCCTGTAAATGTTGAATGGTTCAATCATGCTTTAAAACAAGCTGAAGAATGCATAGTGCTTTTTCACAGCACTACATCTGTGCCAGTCTGTACCACTATATCTAACATAATATCCATTGGCTTATGTACTAAATCCAATGTAAATGTCACCTCAGGTAGCTGAAGGATAAATATAAAGATAACTGCAATCAGATGTTATCAGTGCTCAGTGCTCGGAACAAGGTGAACAACTTCAATCAGAAGATAAATTAGTGACACTGTATGCTTAGTAGCACTGGCATTTCTTTAGCACACATTAAAAGACTTCTAGTAGAATATGAGGTGTGATATGGCCAGCACAGACATGAACGACAAAGGCTTTTGAGATTAATCTGTAAACAGTAGCATTCTCATAGTGTACTACCCTCTGGTGGAGATGTGGAGAATGTGTGGAAACCAAAATCTAGATTTGTTTATGCATAGTGTGATGGATAGGGAAAAGATAGGCTTTTGGTCAAGAGGCTGTATGCAGCCCCAGCTCAGGCTAAATCGTCTGGTGGAGGACTATTTCTATGTTACAGTTTTAGGCCCAAGTTTAAAGACCAGTCTGGCACGTAGTGCATTTAGGGACACCAAAGCAGGATAGATCACTTATGGATCCAAACACTGACAGATGCTCTGCAGTAACAGTTGTTTTGCAAATATCTGTATTGTATAAAGTAAAGTAATACATAAAGTTGACTTTACAATAATATTAGCAAGCACATGCAGTATATTTTAAAGATTTATATGCATATGCCTGTACATTGTTTGAAGCATGTTACAGTGGAGTATAATAGTTTACTAGTATGTATGTCTAATATTATAAGTTTATATCTAATATTATATTATAACTTATTATAATATTATAAGTTAAAGTTACTATTAAGTCTAATAGTATGACAAGTTAAAGTTACTATTTATAAGCATCATGGCTTCTTTTGCCAAATGTACTTTGTAAAGGAAATCCCATAATGCACTGAGTAGGGCTCAAACCCAGGTCTCCCACTCTAGTGATAACGTATAACCATCTCATTCCACAGGCCTGCCATAATAAAGCTCTAATAGGGAGTGTCACAGCTCTCACTGGGAGTGAGACTGAGGCTCAACTCAATGAACCACTAGCCTAGGGAAGCTCGCCTGTAATGAGCTACTACCACTCAGCACAGTATAGAGCTTTTACAGGTTCTGCCAACCAACAGAATCCTGATATCTGGGGGTGACAGAACAACCCTTAATGCTCATGTGATTGTAATAATGAGTTGATAAGCCCTTGAAGTTGAAGTTGAAAAAAGACAAAATACATTTTGTTATATATTTTTATATTTTATAAAGTATATTTTATTAAAATATTGGTAATAAATAGTTAATTCTGTGGATGGAACTTTTCCCCAGTCTGTTAGTAAATTAGCACACTAAAAATCTAAGGAAATGTAAGGAATGGAACCTACTACTGAAGGTTTTAGAACAGAGGTGCTCTGTTTCTCCTTTAGTCTTTTCTTTCTCTGTGTCATCAAGTGACTCTCTCTGGTCCTCCTTGGTGTCTCTCTTGACCTCTTGTACTTCATTGCATCTAGTTTAGTCTTATCAGTGTAGTAAATTAGCCCTCACAGCTTGGGTTTCTGTCAGCCACCCCTGGTCCATTGTTCAGCGCAGCTGTAGTTTAGATAAACCCCTCAATGGAGAAAAGTCCATCCTGACCTTTACAGACACAATCGCACTTGTTTCCCTCAAAACTAATTTCTGCTTCTTTCAGGTCTAGGAGAGCATAAGTCGGGGATGAATGGGGAAGGGGAAGAAAAGGAGAGAACTAGGTAAAGGGAGAGGATTTAGATGGCTGGCTGCCCCTGGCTGCGCTCTTCCGCGATAGTCAGTAAAACACATCACTCTTCATAATGAGCTTCTTAGAGTCTGTTCATATTCACATGCAGTGAGGAGCAAATGACCTTTCCCCTAGAAAAGAAAAATCACACATTATATATAATTCTATCGCTCAATAATATTGCTATTGCTTCTCCAAGACAGCAATAAATTTACTCCTTAAAACCCAGAAATCTCATAAAAATTCTTTTGACTTGTAACTTTTAACTTTTTAAAGCCTTCCTAACAACCTGCCATGGTATTGGCTTCTTTGGTTGGAACCTTTGCTAATAATAAAAGTTGTATTAGTAAAATAATAAATCAAGTGTTAACATTTCAGAATTCATAAGCATATTTTTGCTTGTTCTTCAGCTCTGATAGCTTGTTTAGTTCGATGGACCCTGTTGTTTAAAAGTAATTACATCAAATCTTGAAGACCGGTTGTTCAAAAGAAGAAAAGGGATTCTGAACAAAACTAAAACTTGACAATTAGTCAAAATACAGTCCCAAACAGCAAACAAAAATAATATTTATTATTGACTGTCATTTGTCACTGTATTTTATTTACAATCACACAGTCATCAGAGATCAACCAGTCAAAGGTACTTTTACACAATGGCACCCCACATTGACCATACTACCTGTTGTTATTATGATTAGTATTGTGACATGTGATCCCACCACATTGTGTTATGCGATCCCATTTAGAGCACTCCTGATCTGGATTTGGTAAAGTAAAATGTATCTAGATCAGGGTGATCCAATCCAATTTTTCTACATATACAGCACAAAAGTAAGACTGATTATCTGACCCTTGATAGCAAAACAGGATTTCCAAATATAGATCATTGTGATTTTTTGAATAACCCTTGGGTGGGTAGATCTTCTGGGTGGGAAAATATTTTTAATGCATGTTTGTGTATTAATGTGCATTACAATATTTATTTATCCCTACTGTCATCTTTCAGCTTGATTTGTGCTTGAAGACGTCAATTCAAAATCTATCAATTCAAAAGTCTGTCAGGCTATCCCATTAAAATCTCAATTAAAAGAAGGGAATAAAACAAGAAGTGGTTGACGGAGGCCCAGTCTGAGATGTCGGATCAGGCCCAAGCCGCCCACTTTAGCCTTGCCAGGGTCGCCCTTGAGTCTGCCCGAGCATGGGGGTTCTCAGGGAAATGGAGCCTGCCCGCAGACACACAGGGATTAACTTTTCACATGAATGGGGGTCCATGCCTGAAAAGAGCTGACAAGCAAACAACTTTATTAAAAAAAGCAGAACAGGAGAGAGTGACAGCAGAGATAGAATTCTTCACATGACGGTTCTGCAGGAAAAGTTCAGCTTTAGTGTGTCTCTGGACAGGCTTATTATGATTAATTATTATTATTATAGTGTCCTTGAGAATATTTTCAGTATTTAGCCTAATATGTTTGTATTAAATTGGTGCTGATGACTGAAATGTGGTCAAACAGTCAAAGAAAAAATATTTAACTAATATTAATAATTTAATATTTAATATATATTTCACATATATATATATATATCTCACATTTTGTTTTGTAATGCTATTTCTATAAATGTTTTGAATTGGTTTATTGCATAATGATCCATAGAGATTAACCAAGCCATGTCAGAAAGTTCAACCACATGAAGGTTATTTTTATGGTAAGATTACCTTTGCAATTCGTTTACAGGGGAGGCTTTTTGTCTGTTTTATTCAAAGATGACTGATTTTCATCCTAAATAAATCAGATTGTGAACAGCCTGTTTTAACTGACAGCAGATCAGGATAGATAGAGTACATCGTTTCAATGTTATGGCAGATAACTCCAGCAATGACTGTTTAACATACTCAGGCAGACACACCACAGAACCCCAAACCTGCCTGGATTTAATATACTACGTACAGACCCCATGTACAAATGCTTTTACAGTTGAACACATCACTTATAGAAAGTTTCAATAACATCTTCAAAAAATGTACTGTACTTACTATATGTAAATACTTAAGTATTTCACTTACCTTTATTTATCCTAAGGAATTACAAGTGAAACATCTAAAACACATTTAAACATCTGATAACTAATTGAAGCATAAAATAATAACGGATAGCAAAGTTAAAATAAGTTTTATTAAAGACAAAACAGATGTAAAATGTTCGTTTATGTTTGAATTTAATTGCAGAATCAACTTTTAGACATTAAATTATTTAGATTATAAATTATTTAAACATTGTTGAAACTCTAGGGGAGAAAGATGGAAGATTATGGGGGCTTTTACTCAGGAAAAAAGTCTGAGATGCAGGATTTTAGCAAAATTCTCAATTTAATCTCCATTTTGTTACTGTGTTTATGAAAAAAAATGGACACTTCTAATGATCTTTTTAGTGATTTTTTGTGATTATGCCTCCACAGTTACCTATAGAAACGTCTCAGGTTACGTATGTAACCCAGGTTCCCTGAAGGGAATGAGACGCAACACTCTGTTTTTATGAGTCCCTGTAGGAGGAGTTGGTACACGGCTGGCTCCCGTCTAGCAGCCCCAGGAGAGTGAGGGCGGTAAGGGAGAAACTGCTGCCATAGACCTCTGTCTTGGCGAAAGGCGGTTCTTTGTGCAGTGGCTTGGAGAGCAGAGCCAGAGCCTTAAGACCGACGCCACATCAGTAGACAGATAGCAGTTAGCGTCTGATCAATCCAGGGCATCGCCTTATACCCGTATACGTAGATACAGGCCGAGTATGGTTTAGCAAAACCATTTAGAAAAACTGTATGCCCCAGTGTGGAGATTCAATTTAGCCACAGCCAATGTAACAACCTCCAAAACTCCTCCCATTGCGGGGACTGAGGACTCATCGACGCTCTCTACGTCCACTTAATCAGTGAACGAGGGGCAAAGACTCTTGCTAGTGAAGGCTCTCACCTCAAAAAGAGCCTTCCAGAGCGAAGCGGTGTGTGTGCTTTGCTCCCAAGCAATGCTAGCGGAGGCGCTCTCCTTAAAGAGAGCCTTCTGGAGCAAAGCGAATGCATTGAGACCCGCTCGCAAGTGGGCAGTCAGCTACCTCGAGGGGTGACTGCGCGTGCTTCGCTCCCAAACTATGCTGGCGAAGGCTCTCTCCTCAAAGAAAGCCTTCCGGGAGCGAAGCGGTCACATTGAGACCCGCTCACAAGCGGGCAGTCAGCTCCATTGAGAGGTGACTGAGCATGCTTCGCTTCCAAACACACAACGCATGAACCGCGTGTATCCCCCCATGGATAGTTTTTCTATCGCGGGTGAG
Organism: Ambastaia sidthimunki; assembly: GCA_036877625.1. NCBI lineage: Eukaryota > Metazoa > Chordata > Actinopteri > Cypriniformes > Botiidae > Ambastaia > Ambastaia sidthimunki. The sequence goes on from JAZGTK010002207.1 coordinate 8,557, forward strand.
GAAAAACACACAGTCTACAAAGTTGAGTGTTATGCTCTACCCCCTTTGTCTAGACAGACACATTTCACACGGAGCGCTTTGCTGAATGACAGAAGTTACCGGTTTGCTCAGCGCATGTGCTTTTAAGCTTCCTGGTCGTGACGTCATCCCGTCTGTGACGTATCGCCCCCGTTGGACGAATTTTACATGTGATTCAGAGAGCATAAAAACTGGAGGCGTTCACAAAGCGTTTCGACACAGCTCAAGTTCCTGAAAGGGAACTAATTGTATTAAAAATTTGACCCTAGTGAAAGTCATTGTGTAATTCATTTGATATTAATGGTTTAAAGGTTCCCTGTGACACCCTAGTGTTTTAAGAGTTAAGAATGTTATGTTTAAGTTTTAAGAATCTATGGTTGCATGCATTTGGATTCTATTAGTTTTCTCTGCCACAGCTATTACATTTCCTTCTCACTCTTCCACCTGGTCACTGTTTGCTGCTTAGGGCAGGCATGCACAGCTCCTGAATGCTCCTGAAGAATGCTGATCTTCTTATGACCTGCACGCAGCATGAAAAGCATTAACCATTTTCTCCTCACTGTTGTTTAATCTTAGGGAAAAATACTTTTTGGTTAATGTTAGGTTAAACCACATTTTAAACTCAATATTAAGTTACTTATCTTACATAACAGCTTTCCTGAAACTGGTAGCGCATGCCTCTATGAATGCACATACTTGTAAAATGTATGCTTTTAAGCTTGAAAACATCAGCAAAGGAGATAAAGCTAAAAGGGCTGCAAAAGTCAACATTAACAATGAGCTACATTTTTAAACTACAGTATAAACAGAATTTATTAATTTAGTCTAAAGTTAATTATAAATAACTTATTGCTCATTGTTATATACATTAGTTCTTTATAATTAAAAATTAGATCTGGATTGTCTTTTGACCTCCATTTAAAGGTTTCTAGTTAAACCAAACTTCCATCCAATGTGCCATCACTTACGCTTTAAATTTTCTCAAATTGTCCTTAAATCCTCAGTGAAGATTGCAAAGTGTTTGAAACACAATTCAAGCCTGTTTTTCTGAGAATTCTTAGAACTTAGACGAGGGAAAAAAAGGCCCTGATTGCTTTAATAACAATACAGCGGCCTGGAAAGTATGAGGTTCTGAAGAGGCCCCATAGAGAAGTATATTGACAGGCATAAGGAGAAAATCTGCTCCCTAGCACTATGGAGGTTGATTAGGGTCATAATGAAGTGTCAAACAGAAAATATACCTCACAACAATACACTGAGCAAGCCTTGACTAAATAACAAAGTAGATATGCGAACAATCATTTACAATGTAAATGAAACAATGTACCTTGCTTTTCCTGCTTTCACACACACATATTTGCAGTGCAACACAGGCTTAGAAAAAGCAGCAGGGATTGTTTTTTAGGAAAGGAAAGTCAGGGGCACCTAAATAGGGTCTGAGAAGCAAAGGGGAAATGGAGGGTCAGGCCTGGATTGTACTTGAATTAGCCAAACTATTCAGATCCTCCTGAAAAGCTTTTGGGCTCTTTCTCTACAAGCAAATTGGGAGGAAATCTGGCTATTGTCATGTGATTTAGCTAGCTGAGGCAGTAGTGAGGTGTTTACCTACAGATAAAAGTTGAAACAATAGAGCAGACAGCACAGATTCTAGAGATGAGGAGGAGGGTACGTCTTCAAAATTGTAGGTTTAAGTTTTGGCAAAATAAATAAACTTTCGCATAAAATTTACTCACTTTACTTAAGCGCAATAGATGTGTAAAATGTAAGTTTAGTTATGGTTAGGTAATTTTTAACTGTAGGGTTATATTTGTGCATTGGTGTTTAAAAAGTATCAGATGTAGAATTTTCTAAAAGTGGATATGTTTTTTTTATTGTGTTGTGTAATGTGCTGTGTATAAAGAAAGCTATGTTACCAGTGTGTTGCTGGCACAAAGAAACAAAGAATGAAAGGTACATGTTTCATCACATAATGAAAATCAAATAAAACTGTTTATGAGATGTCCTGTTTTACTTATTAATTTACTTTTTAAATTTACTCTTACTAATTTACTTATTAAATTAGTAAGTATTAATTTACTTACAAATTTACTCTCATTTTTATCTATATGTACACTGTAAAAATTTTTTAACTTGTTTCAACTAATTATTTTTTAGCAAATAGTTCCACAGATTTTTTTTATTGACTCAATTTCACTCTTCAAAGTGCTACTTCAATTGTTTTTTTTAGTTGGCCCAACTTGACACCAAGTTTAAAAAGTATTTTTACTCAACTAGTATAGTTCGAGATAGTTTGGGCAGCATGACTAGAAATTAATGTAATACTAGTTATATTTTATACTAAAAGTAAGAAAATTATTTATTGGTTACCAACCACACAAAAACACTAATGAAAACACATTTGCCTTTATTTCTTTGAAGAACTTGAAGGCTTTCAGGATAGTTACTCAGTTGAGTGATTTTTGACATATAAAAGCACTGAATTTTCATGTAATGTCTCAACATCACAACAGCAAAATGAGACAGAAATAAGGAAAGAGAATTTTTTTCCTCTTCACTCTAGTCACTCAACACTATATGTGTTATTTACTGTTAAACTGCTCCTCGCAGCATACTCGCAGCCCGCGCCGGCTACAGAAGACAGTCTGACAGGATTTTTCCTGCGCTTTAGGAGACTTACTTACTGACTGCACAAGTTGAGAAAAATTGAGAGTTTTTCTTCACAACATATGAGAATGGCGAGTCCGCCGCTGATTTCAAATATGATCGTGAAGAATAACAACCATGTTAAGAAATGCGGTTATCTGAGGAAACAGAAACACGGACACAAGCGCTTTTTCGTGTTGAGGGAGCCGAGCGAGGGCTTTCCTGCCCGAGCCGATGCCAAACACAAACACCTGATCGCCCTTTATACCAAGGACGAGTATTTTGCCGTGGCTGAGCAGGACTGATACGCGAATGAGCAGGAGCAGGACTGATACGCGGTCTTTTCAGTCATTTAACGATCCGTCGTCAATTATTCCTTACGTAAGTGTGTATAGGATACGCCTTAATACTTATAGGCCTATAAATATCAAATATTGGCTGGACTTGTTTTTATTAGTCTAGTCAACATTAGCCATTCTAAATGTTCACTGGATATGAAAATATCCTTTCATTTAATGGTTTTCAAATATATTTTTGAAGACTAAATATAATATATCTTCTCAACTAATTCCAAGCATGAATATTAGTTCAACTTAGATATTTTTGGTTCTCCAACATTTTATTAGTTGTTTGTTTACAGTGTAAAATTATTTTATCAATTGTCTGTTTGCTAGTCACTTGTGATAATTGTCCAGGCCATGGGCCCTGACCTCTCCCCTCCAGAGGCAGCTCATCAATGCCATTGCCATCCATACACTCTTTCTCTCTTTACACCCTTGAGGTCTCCTGGAACTTTCCTCAATATTTTGCCTATGTGCACACTCTCATTAATCAACATCAAGCTACAACTAGAGTACAAGGCCAATTATTCTCTGTGCTGCCCCCTCAGACACTCATATACCTCATTGTCCTGATTCACATGGGCCTAAGAGCCCAAGCTGAAAGGAATGAAACTAAATTTAACTTGGCTTAGGGTTTTGAAAACTGTTAACATTGCTTCTAGCATAATGATCTAATTACAGCCCTAAACACTATTTTGCCATTTTTTTTGTCTCCCATTCTTTTTCATCATGCAATATTCAGACATTTTATGGTATTATTGCAAATCCCCTATACCCCTTTCCTATAAAATGTTATCTTCTCTCTAAGCACCATCTCCATGTAAATTGAAACGGCATAACTTGCTAGCCTACCATATATCATGTTAATTGACTAAGTGAGTGAAATGGCAAATAATTTTGGGTAGAAAGGAGGTCTGCCAGTTTTTACTTTTTCTCCTTCTACCTTCCCACCCATTTTGTGTGTTGTCACTGCCTCCCATTCAACAAACATAAGCTCTTTAGATCTTCATTCACTGTCCTTCTTATGAACAGAGTTTGCTACACTGACTTTACTGAGATGCCATTCTGGAATGGGCATTTGGATCAAATGAAAAAATGTCTCTAGGTTACGTATGTAAAGAAGGGTAAAGAAATGCTTTGGCCAGACCGGGCGCAAAGTCTATATAAGAAGGGGCCACTGAGAGGGCCTGCAGATCACCAACTCTCCTTAAAGAAGTGATCGCAGAAAGAGCCTATAGATCACCCACTCTTATGAGTGATGTAAGAGCTAGGAGAAAAGCCACCCTTAGAGTCAGAAACTTATCTAAGGCTGACTCTAGGGGCTCAAATGGAGTTAAACCCCTTAACACAATGATAAGATCCCAAGAAGGGACCATGTGTGACAGAAAGGCCTCAGCTGTCTGGCACCATGTAGATACTGAGACACCAGAGGATGTCTCCTAATAGAGGCTCCATTGACAGGTTCGTAGCTAGCAGACACAGCAACCACATAAACCTTGAGGGTGGCAGGAGCAAATCATGCAGAAAAGCACTCTTGAAGAAACTCCAGCACTAAACCAACAGGGCAGTGAACCGGGTTGACATGGTGTCTCTCCCTAAAGAAAGGAAGTCCTAATAGTGAGATGATCAGATATCTCCTCTATAGGCTCGAAAGTAGGTTTACAGAGAGCACCACAGCCAGCAGCACAGCCAGGTCCCACATGGGGACACAAGATCATATCAGTGTGCTGAGGCCTCAGCACACTCACAGCTTCCACAGCTCCAGGCGGGGCTGAACAATCAAAACAACAAAGTCTGTACCATGGTATCCAGCCCCTGTGGAGCTGGATGAATCAGAGAGAACCAAAGGGGACAATGCAATGTCTCCTTAGAAGCAAAAGGGTCCACCTGGGCCTCCAAAAATTCTCCATATATCCAATCCCCGGGCCTCAGCCTCTGCCTCGACAAGACATGTGCTCTCAAATTGAGATGTCCAGGGATGTAAACTGCTCTCAGTCAGAGGAGTTTCCCCTTGGACCACCCAAGGATCTGGTGCGCCAGCCTGTATCTTCAGGCAGTTGATGTGCCACATGAGACGGCAATCACTCCACAGACAGGGATGCGTCTGTCGCTAGCATTATGCTGTGACAAGGAGCCCCCAGCACCGGGCCCTGAGACAAGAATCAAGGTTTGGTCCACATGCCTAAGGCACGTAGGCAACGTCTCAAACCATTTGGTCATAAGCCACCACTGTAGGGGTCTCATGTACAGCAGGCCAAAGGATATTACATTGGACACAGCTGCCATCAGACCCAGCAGTTTCTGAAACTGTTTTACAGTGAGTGACCGGCCTTCTCTCACTCTCGCGACTGCAGTGAGGATCGACTCGATCCAAGCAGGAGACAAACATGCATGCATTGTGGTCAAATCCCATACCATGCCCAGATAAATGATTCTCTGAACTGGAGAAAGCACACTTTTCTTGGCGTTTAGTCTTAACCCCAGCTCTATCATGTGGGCGAGAACGACATCTCGATGCCAAACCACCACTTGCTCCGACTGAGCTAATACCAACCAATCATCAATATAATTGAGTATGCAGATGCCCTGGTATCGCCAAGGCTGAACGGATGAACCCGATACTGGTAAGCTTCACCCCCAAAAGAAAACCTCAGGAACTTCCTGTGATGGGGAAGGATGGAGATATAAAAGTATGTCTTTTAGATCTATCGTGACAAACCAGTCCTCGGACCTGATTTGAGACACAACCAGTTTGATAGTAAGCATCCTGAACTTCAGTCTCATGACTGAGTGGTTCAGTAGATGCAGATCTAAAATGGGATGCACCCCCCCATCCTTCTTTTGAACTATGAAGTACCGGCTGTAGAACCCGGACTCCTTGTGTTGATGAGGGTCCACCTCGATGGCCTTCTTCCTTAGGAGAGTGTTTACTTCCTGTTCCATAACCAGAGCCTGCTCTCCAGAGACTGCTGTGCCCTGAAACACAGAAGGTGGCAGGGTTGACAGAACGATCTCCAGAGGGCACTGAGGAGAGACGGGAACCATATGATGCAGTGCACCCTGCTCTTTCCTAAAGGGGGCTGCCCCCAGAAGTCCCAACGCATCTTCTTGGTCAAAGTCCTCTTAGTGATGAGGACGGTCCGCAGACCCGGCCTCGACTTCGAGAACCCTGACCCAGAGCGTCGCTAAGACTCCCGCTCCCTGGGGGGACTACGGGAGGCAACGGGAGGCTCCAATTCTGTGCCTCCCGGTATGAGGAGTTGGTACACAGGTGGGGCTGCTCCCATTCAGAAGCCCCAGGAGCTCAAGAGTGGCGAGGGAGGAACCGCTGGAATGCCGACAATGTTCTCAGATGTTAGCTCCTCTCCCTCATCTAACTCCATCAGCAGGTCGGCTTGGTATGCCTGCAACACTGCCATAGTGTGTAAGCAAGCACCAGTCTGACCCGCTGCTGTGTACCCCTTGCCCACCAGTGCTGAGGTGGTCCGCAACGGCATGGAGGGCAATGTCGGAGCCTTCAAAGACAATGCCACAATGGGGAACAGATAGCTTGTTAGCATCTGCTCAACCCGAGGCATCGCCTTGTACCCGTGATCAAGCAGCCCTGCCACATTGCCATAATAATTGGAGGCAGAGCTAAAGACACGGGCCGAAAAGGGTCTAGCCCACAATCTCAACAACTCATTGTGGAGATCAGGGAAGAACGGAAGGCTCCAGCGTGAAGGTAGAGGCCGACTACGCAAAAAGGGTTAATCTAATTTACTTTTATGTAAATCAGCCTGTTTCGCAGGCCAATTTAATTTAGCCACAGCACGAGTGACTACCTCCAAAAGCTCCTCATATTGGGGGGACTGAGAGGGCTCATCCCTCAAGAGCTGACACAGCGTGCTTCGCTCCAAACAACACACAAACCGTGTGTATCCCAATCCAAAATATAACGCGGGCAGGGAGAAACAAATGGCTTTTAATGCTGCCTGCTCTTGCCCCCTTTGTTTGTTTTGTCTTTTGCTTTTGGCATTTTTTTATGACAAACAACAATAAATAAGACCGACACACATAGAGTGCTTCGCTGAATGACAGAAGCTGCCGGTGTATTTACCGCACACACTTTTAAGCTTCCTGGTCATTACGTCACCCCGTCTGTGACGTCTCGTCTTCCTATTGGACTGATTACACACGTGATTCAGAGCGTGGTCACGCTAAAGGCATTCCCATAGCGTTTCGACACAGCTCAAGTTCCTGAAGTGAACTAGGTTGGTACATTATCTGAAAAAAAATGTGAGTGGTGCTTGCTGTGGCAAAACTTGGGTCAGAATCTTTCAGTGATGTTAACATGTTTTAACATGATACTAGCCTAATTTAGCATGATCTTAGCATGTTTTAGCATGAAGTAGCATGATGATGTTAAGTCTATAAAAATGTACCCACTTTTTTTTACAACATCATACATGACTTAGCATAATGGAAGTATGACTTAGCATGGTGCTAGCATGATTTAACATGATCATAACATAATTTAGCATGATGCTAACATGATTTACCATGATAGATCTAATAAAATATGGCTTATTCGTGATGTTATGAGGTTGCTAGGATGCTCTAAATGGTTGCCATGGTTGGAGTCAAAAGAGGCCACCCACTTGTCTTTGTGATGTTCTGATGCCTCTCACCTTTTTCAATGGAAGTCAGAGAGGTGATTGCTAGGGTACTGTAACTGGTTGCTAGGGCTAGCTATGAAGTTGAAATTATACCATTTGTTGCTGCTTGCTAAACCAGGTGACATGAGCCCACCCCCAAGTCTCTATGACATTCTGATGCAGAGCTATGTCATCACAAAATTCTAAATGTGCGACAATGTTCAACAATATACTTATGTCTAAAGATATGTCTACAGGCAATCAGTCGTTTCATCTGTGTATTCTTACTTCTGCACACATACAGTTCTTCTAAGCATTTACAGGGTAGACTAAAGGTTGAGGGTGTGTTTGGGAGCAGCTAAATTACGAATCAATCTTCTATGACCTAAAGTTGTCTTAAAAACCTCAGTTTTTTAACCTTCTGAGATCTATTAAGAATGCTGGACGTAAACAGTACAAACAACAGATGAGATTAAAATTCTTTTAATACTTCTAAAGGTGTTTGGGAAGCAGCTGCTTTTGGGTTTAACAATAAGATCAAGTAAATGTTACTGTCTAAGACAAGAAAAATAAATGATGGTTAAGTCTTTTTTTATTGTTTTCTCAGGCATTACCAGCTATTTCCAAGTGGCTTTCTCAACCTGACAGACTTTAAACGTGACCATTAGTAGTATTTACTATTAGTGACTATTAATAGTGACTGTAGTGCTATTAGTATGTGTATTTCCTACATACTGTATAAATCATCAATAGCAAATACTACTAATGGTCATGTACGAAGTCAGTCAGGTTGAGAAAGCCACTTGGAAATTGCTGGTAATGCCTGAGAATATAACTGCATGTTTTGGCAGTATTTGGCATTGATGGACAGCACATTCCAAACAATTATGGTTTGTCTCAGAAACATTGTCATTGTTTTCTAGGTGGGTCCCCACTAAATAGGTACCTAATTTTGTGAAGCCACAAATGTTACTACACCATTGTGTGTGGTGTGGACTTTGGAAACTTCATTTGCAAAGACTGAAACTTTTATTACTAAAGATTTATTCAAATGGCTTATGAAGGCTGTGAAACTACTAAAATTAAACAATATTTTCATACCATGTCCATGCCATAAGACAGCACAATGTGGTTTCAGCTTAATATCAAATGTTTTCTCACTGAAAGAAAGGAAAAATACCATGATAGTCGTTGAGCAAATGTTTTCCATGTCCATACATGGTATTAGGATGTCTCTGATTCACAGAGGCCTGCTGATCTTCCCTGTTGTCTTCTTCTAGCATTCTTGTCTGGGACAGTGGCCAAGTGCCACCAAGGACACTCAGCCTAATAAATCATCCCTATTTCAACATCTGCAAAGCCCAAAGGCTACTGCTGACCATGAAAAACTCTTCTCTTTCTCACCGGGAGACTCCTCAGGGGTGACAAACCCAGCATTGTCTCAGCTGCAGTCAAGAGGAGGCTCCCATCTTCTCAACCAATTTGACAAAAGGCGTCTGAAGGCCAGCTTTAGCCTGCCAGCCCAGATAGCCGGCTCTCAGCAGGGAAGGCTAAAGTCTTTCTTTTTCTCTCTCGTTCCTGTCTTTTAATGCTTTGCTCCTGCAGAGGTCAGTGACAAGGCCTCATCCTTTTATTTCCACTAAACTCTCAGGAGAATATAAAGACATCAAGTGTGGTGAATGGGAAAAAAGCCAAAATTGGCAGAAAGAGATATTAGACATGGCTGTCACTGCTATTTTGTTGCCACTTTTCATGCATGTCATAAGATGAGAAAGAGGGGGAAAAATACACAAATAAACAGCATGGTGGAAGAGTTGGATCTGGGGTATGTCACATTATTCTTTTTCAGAGAAGTAATGAAATACCCTTCACTATCTCATTTACATACAGAAAAGGAAGATTAAATCAATTGGTAGTGTTTTAACAAATGTGCGTATGTGAATTTGTAATACGATAAGTATAAATGAGGCAATAAGCCTCAAGAAGCCATGTAATAAGGTTGCAGGTGTATGTTAATAGTTTACAATAGCTCAACCAATTATCAAGAACAGAAGCAATCCATGTGACTGGTTTTGTTTCAGGGTTGCAGTATACTTGTGTCTGTTGCCATGTTGACTCGAACATTGTGGCATTTGAATAATATTGCTTATATTAATATATCTGTTCGCTTGAGAATTGTTTGTGCAGAAATCACACACTTATTACGGTTGCCCTACTTTTTTTTTTACCTCAAAACATTTGGATTTTTAATTAACCCAAGAAGAATTGTGAATTTCCTGCTGACAGACAAGCCTTGATGTCTTTATATGCTGGATGTCAGTGCCATGAAAGGCTGTGTTTCACAGCATTGAACATATCCTCAAAAGCCACCCAGTGACTGTAAAAAGGGTCAGGACACTGGGTACAACACCAGCTCAGACTCTGTTCTGTATAAATGCATATAGCAACAACATGTGCATTGTCTACCTCGGGTAGTTCCTTGGGGGGGTAGAAAGCACAGGAGAATATATGGACTTGTTAGTCTTTGCTGGCAGAGATGTGGATATCCTGTTGTACTTGGATGAAACAAAGAAGAGCATACAACAAACTAAATTTATCACCACTGGTCACATTATACATACATTACAATAGTCTCAGAGAATCAGCTCACAAATCGTCATCAAATAGTCATCTGATGCATTTTATGTACAAAACAGGAAAAGCCTTTCTTAATGTAGTGAGCGCTTGTCAGATTTTGTAATGTACTAGACCAACAGCCCCTACATATTTCTTGCTATTTTACAAAGCAAAACCAAAACAAACAATAATTAATTGATTTACATGTCAGTGGGTTGGCTCTTACTTTCTTAAGTGTCTATTTACTCCAAGACCAATAACTGTACTGATAACTATAAAGTTTTCAAAATTGTTTCACACCAAAACTGCAACAACACAGAAGAACAATCATGGGTATTATTTTTTAATACCTATATAATACCTATATAAATCAGAGGATTTTTTCATTTTGTTTAGGCTGATGAACAACAGTTTTAACAACTCATTTAATCAGAAAATCCACCTGACAAAGTTAAGCCATTTACAATGACAAATGACATTGCTTGCCCAAAGGAAACCCTACCACTGTTTGAGTGGTCCTTTTTAAAGATGGCTTAAAGAAGGCGATATCTGGAGAACTGCTGTGTTGTTTCAAGAGACCGTCTCAGGTTATGTATGTAACCCAGGTTCCCTGAAGGGAACGAGACGCTGCGCCGAAACGTTTTGGGAACGCCTCCAGTTTTTATGCGCTCTGAATCACGTGTAAAATCCATCCAACGTGGGCGACACGTCACAGACGGGTTGACGTCACGACCAGGAAGCTTAAAAGCACATGCGCTGAGCCAACGGTAGCTTCGAAAAGGAATGAAACAAGCGCAGGCAGTGGTACCGAAAGTATGGCCGGAGACGCAGCATCTTGTTCCCTTTAGGGAACCTGGGTTACATACATAACCTAAGATGTTCCCTTTCAGGAACTCGAGCTGCGTCGAAACGATTTGGGAACAAGATGCCCACTTCACCAGACTGAAGGTTCCCCTGCCTCCTGTGTGAAATTGCACAGTCAAGGCATGAGGACAGAAGAGCCAGGAGCAGAAAAAAAGGTTAAGAAAGTGGACCATCCCGCAGCGTTGCAGATGTCTTGAATTGGGACACCTGCATAAAAGGCCTACCCATCTACCATCTACCCATACCTCGGGTAGAGTGAGCCTTGGTCCCCTGAGGTGGGGGAATGCCAGAGGACTCAAATGAGATGTGAGTAGCATCAGTAGTCCAGCAACATATGTGTCCAATGCTCACACTGGACACACACAGTTAAACTTCTGCTGATCGTTCTCCTGCAAGAACTCCAGAACTGCATTAATGGCACAGTTTGGGTCCAGCTGGCGGTCTCCGCACCAAGAAGTGAAGAGTTTCCACTTCAGGGCATACAGTTTCTTTATGGAGGGAGCTCTGGATTGGAGGATGGTCTCAACCTTATTCTCTGCATTCTCTACTGTGGTTTCTGGTCTCCTGGTTTGTGTTTTGGACTGCCTTCTCGTTTTTGATTGTTAGCCGCCTGCCCTGACCTCTGTGCCTGGACTTTGATTACGTTTCTGGATTACCTGTGTTGCCCCTGTTTGCTGTGTTTTGACCCTTGCCTGTTTTATGCTTTCTCTTGAATAAATGCTGCATATGGATCCTCTTGTGTCTGAGCATTCATTACATATACATATATACATGTAATACATATATATATACTGTATATTCATTTCAGACAGAGAACCTTGTATTGACCCTACTCAGAGGCCTGATAGGGCTGCATTGTGTTATCTAGTGGATGATAAAGTCATTTGTGATGAGCCGAAGTTTATGCTCAAAGGTGCTGGCAGACGACATCCGTCACCACAGCTAATCTCAGATTAGCACATGTTCTCCACATGTCTCATGGAGTAAAAGCAATCAAGACTCTGTACTTTCACCCACTCAGAGACTTGCGAGGTTCTTTTTCATTGGACAACCACTTATACTTTTTCTGTATCGAGACGTATTATGGAATAAAATCACTGTCAATAATAATCGTACGTAATTCAAAGCATTTGTGTGTAATTTTAATTTACTCGTGCGTAATTTAAAACTATTGTATGTAATTGTTTTTTTTTTGTCAGAGTTGGATTCCAAAATCTATGGTCACAAGTGTGTTGTTTGAGTACTTGTTTTGAGAACTCCAAAATGTACGACTATGACAGTTTACAGACACATCGCTTGTTTTTACAACAGCTCTGTTACACACACGACATGCGAATTACGACTAGAAGTGTGGTGTGCGAAACCACAGTCAAAAATACGTCATCACGTTCACAGGCATTACTATCTGAGATGAATCGATTCCTCGAAGTGCGCATGCACCCCGCCACCATTTTAAACACCTGAAAACACTGAATGAATTTATAAATAAAATAGGAATAGCTATGAAATATGGGGAGTCATTTGATAATGTTTCTATATATTGATTTTTCTATGGGGGGAAAAGTAGAGTGAGTCAAGGCAATAAAGAGTGTCCAAGGATGTTCCTAGCTTCCAATGTCTCATCCTTCAGCTTATCTTTGTGGGTAAAGTAAACAACATGCTGTGATCACGGGAATGTAATGTATGGGGACAGATTAATCAATTTCGTTAGCTGCATCAATCATCAGCACTTGACATTTATTGTAGTGGTGATGGGTTGATCTGGTTGACTCAGGAACACATGGCTTCAGATAAATGTTGCAATGTCTAGAAACAGAGAAAAAATAGACCTTTTGAGTCTTTTTAGGGAATGAGTTTAATATGGCAAATGAGGATGATTAAGGAACATAGAAGTAACATTAAACTAGCTAAGATGGCAGTCATCTTAGTTTTTTCTTTTTGTTTGTTTTTCATTTTCCATAGGGATATAGAATCAAGTGCATTAAAATCCCATCAAATTACCAAACTGAAATTGCTAAAGTGCTTTCATTGACTAGGGTCACTGGCATTGTTGAATAAACTGACTTAATTTATTTTGTCCCTCATCAACCACGCTATTGAAAGAAATACGTAATGTAGGAGCCATGTAAACGTTTATTTGATGTCACGTGACCATAGGGAAATTGGGGAGTGTCATAGTGTCATTAAGAAATAAAGCACCTGTTGTAGGAAGATGTTGGGGGGAAGGAAGGGGGTGAGCATGGGAGCTCACATTTGTTTGAGGGCTTATCTGATTGGACGAAGCCAGGAAAGTAAACATTCTCCAGCTACAGTTCATTTGATGCACAGAATTGTGTGACCTAAGCAAAGTGAGCTAAAATGATACCAATTCTTATCCTGCAACTATAACCATTAGAGTTATTTTTTACCTAATTTCACTTATTCAAGCTTTGAGTCAATTACCATCAGAGGTAATTGTTTTCCACTTAGCTACAGCTGATGGACATGGGCCTTTTCTTGATACCTGCTTTAATATTCTTGATTACAGAGTTTGAGTTGTAACTCTTGTTTATTGTGCTGTTAAACAATTAAACTACAACTTTACAACAGATTCTTAAGAAATCACATGGGCTTAATTACATGTCCTCAACAGCTGAATTTAATGTCAAGAAAAGATTACAAGCCAAACTGTGCTTCATTACACTTGCTTGATGGTTTCATCAAGAGCAGCCAGAAAATGATTGTTTTAACATATTTCTATCAGATACCCATACATACATGTTGTGAAGTCATAAAAAGATTCACTGTCTATGGAAAAGGTTGTTCCCTTTAGACGGAACTCAATGCTGTGTCATGGTTTTGAAACTATGAACAAACAGGCTTCCGGCGCGCCCAAGCTCTAATGTGTAAAATCACGCCTATTTATAGGCAAGTCAGGGTCATGTGATGTAGCAATGCGTGCCTGCAAAATAAATAATCAGAAAAACACATCTTATTGTGACCATAGCAATCACCTCACAAATAAAAACACAGATTATACAGTTGGACATTCTAACAGATTTTAAATCATACACTATGAAAGTCTTGTAACCGTATCAGGTTACAAGATTTATTTAACCCAATTCTCTAAGACAGGGAACGAGATGCTGTGTTGCTGTACCACACTTCGGTCTTGCCTTCGGTCTTGACTTAGAATCTGATTACATATTTTGCAGGTGCCTTTTAAAGGCTTTGTGGCCCACAATGCTATGTCACATGACCTTGACTTATAAGTGGGCTATAAGTAAACATGATTTTACATATTCTGACACGCCTGAAGTGTGTTCTCCATAGCATCAATCCATGACTCAGATCCGATCTTAGGTCCATATCTGATTTTCTTGTCCCGCCTTTTTATACTTACACCTTATATCTGATGCACATGTGACTTTTGCCAATTCATCTGTTCAAAAGTTGCCAAAAGTACACCCAACAGCAATTAATTAGACAAAAAAGCAAAAAAATAAATTTTAATGCTTAATCGTAAAGATTTTTGTGTTTACACATGCAACAAATTCTGATCTGTGTCAGATGTGAGTAAAATAATTTGATTTTTTTGTGTCGATGTAAACGCAGCCTCAGATGAGCAGGTATATTGAAACAATTATATTTTGTTATCTGACAATTTTCCTCGGGCTTGTTTCCAGACTACACCATGATGAATCTCATCTTGCAAATGTGCTTCTATCTGCATTTTTATACTTAAAGTCCTGATTTGAATTAGGAGCCCATATTGATCTTCTACAGACACCAGAGAAGCACTTCCATCCAAAAGCATATTGCTCAGTCTGACTGCACAATATTGATAGTTCATCAATATTCTCCATCCTGCACATATTGATGATGCAGTATTGCTTTTCAAACAGTCAGTCATAATGCAGACAACATAAATAAAAGCATTTATAAAATTTTATATTTTCAGCAGTCAATTTACAATGATTGATCACTTTGCCAGTAGCATTGGTCAAATTAGCATATAACTGGAAAAATATTAGTATATATAATTATAACATCTGCATATTTGACCCTAAAAAGCCAGGTGCAAACTTAATCAGAGTAAATTGTTATTTTTTAAATTGTCTTATGGGAAACATGCAAATATCTTTTGTAGCATCTGAATGGCATACAAAAGGGCTGCCATAGACTTCAAGAGAAGAAGAAGAAAAAGAGGAAAACATCTTTGGTTACATATGTAACCCAGGTTCTCTGAAGGGAACGAGACGCTGCATCGAAACGCTTTGGGAACGCCTCCAGCATTTATAGGCTGAATCACGTGTGAAAACCGTCCAATCGGGGGACGATATGTCATAGGCGGGTGACATCACCCGGAAATATCGGAAGTATGGCCGGAGACGCAGCGTCTCGATACCTTCAGGGAACCTGGGTTACATACGTAACCTGAGATGTTCCCTTTCAGGAACTCGAGCTACGTCAAAACGCTTTGGGAACAAGATGCCCACTATCCCATACTGAGGTGTTAAATGGCACCAGCCACTTGAGAAACAAGGTCTCTCCTGATGGGAATCGCCCATGGTGAACTGTCTAGTAGATCTACCAGATCTGAGAACCATGCTCGAGTTGGCCAGAACAGGGCTACCAAGAGCACAGATACCACGTCCTGCCGTATTCTCTCCATAACTCCTGGGAGCAGAGCGACTGGGGGAAAGGCAAACAGACGAAGCCTCTGTACTATTCTGTACCATAGCCCCAGAGGAGCTGGATGAGTTAGCAAAAACCAAAGGGGACATGTCTGTCAAGAGGCGAAGAGGTCCACCTGGGCTTGCCCAAAGATTCTCCATATCTGCTTCACCACCTCGGGGTGAAGCCTCCACTCCCTGGGCCTCAGCCCCTGCCTCGACAGGATGTCTGCTCCCACATTGAGACATCCAGGGATATAGACTGCTCTCAGTGACAGTAGTTTTCCCTGGGACCACATAAGGATCTGGTGTGCCAACTTGCAAAGAGGGCACAACCGCAGACCTCCTTGGTGGTTGATATAAGAGATCACTGTTGTGTTGTCGGTCCGGACCAACACATGCTGATCCCTTAGGTCTGAGAGGAAATGCCTGAGAGCATGGAATACCACCAGCATCTCCAGACAATTGATATGCCATGAAAGCTGGCGACCTCTCCACAGACCAAGGGCTGGGCAGCAACTCATGACCACTCCCCAACCGGTGGGGGATGCATCGGTCGCTAGTGAGACACGGCGACAAAAAGCCCCCTGCACTGGGCCCTGAATAAGAAACCAAGGTTTCGTCCATATATATTTAAGGCCCGTAGGCAACAACGCGTGACCTTGATCTTGCGGAAAGGATTTCCGCTTAGGGAAAACCCCTTGGTCTTGAGCCACCACTGTAGGGGCCTCATATGCAGCAGGCCGAATGAAATAACATTGTACGCAGCTGCCATGAGGCCTAACAGTTGTTGAAACTGTTTTACAGTGTGAGAAACTGTTTCTTCCTCAAGAGAGTAGCTATTTCTTGTTCCATAACTAGAGCCTGTGCAGAACCCATGAGTGTGGGGAGAACCCAACTGAAAGTAGGCGGACAGCGACCGTGCTCAGGACCCATTGAGACACATGTGGCAGTACTTTCCAGGCTGCCAGATAGTCTCTTAAGGGAACCAGTCTCTCAAAACTGGCCTCTAGTTTGTTTTGAGTGAATAGATCGGCACCCTGTATAGGAGGCCCTGCAGGGAAGCTCTGACCTAAACCTTCTAGCAACCTTTATAGAGGTGGCAACCCAACCATGCTTGCTGATATTAGCAAACACTGGAGGGAGCCAATGTTTAAGGCTACTATGCCCTGTAACACCAAAGGTGGCAGGGTTAACAGTTTGGCCTCAAGAGGGCACTGAGGAGGAACAGACCTCAAAGTGTAGACTGCTGCCCCCAAGATGGGGCTGCCCACTGGGGTCCTGACTGAAGATAGTCGAAGCCCTCTTGGAAATCAAGACGGTCTTTAGATCCTGTCTTGACTTCCCGGACTTCAACCCTGAGCTCCGCGTCACCTGCACCCTTAAGGGGGGAGACCGGGATGCGACGCTCTGTCTTTGAGCTTCCCTATGTGAGGAGCTGGTACATGGCCCGAAACGCCTCCGCCTGTTTGCGGGCCTCCTGGAACCTGTTGACAACAGTATTAACAGAGTTGTCGAACAGACCAGAAGGCTCAAGCTGGGCGTCCAACAGGAAGACCCTGTCTTTCCCTTTTATACCATAAATGCCTCTCTGCGGCCACCAAGGCATGCAGCGAGAGGTCAAGGGTCTGCCTTAGCTCACTTACATTCTCAGATGTGAGGCCCTCGCCCTCATCGATCTCCTTAAGCAGGTTGGCTTGATAGGCCTGCAATACACCCATGGTGTGCAGGCAAGCACCAGCCTGACCTGCAGCTGTGTACCCCCTGCCCATGATCTCTGAGGTAGTACACAGAGCTTTAGAGTGCAAGGACGGAGCCTTCAAGGTTGATGCCCCACCGGGGGACAGGTAGCCTGCTAGTGCCTGCTTAACCTGGGGCATCGCCTTATACCCATGCTCATATAGCCCCACCATGTTGCCATAGTTATTAGCAGTGGGGCAAAAAATACAAGAGGAGTATGATTTCCCCTATGATCCAGACACCTTGGTGTGCAGATCTGGGAAAAACGGAAGGCTCCTACGTGGAGGTGCAGACTGGCCATGCAAGAAGCGCTCATCTAATAAGCTCCTTTGTGACAGCTCGGCCGGTCAATTGATGTTCAATTTAGCCACAGCACAAGTAACCACCTCCAGTAGCTCCTAACACATTGTCTAAAATGTTGAATAAAATTAATACAGTAGTTAACCTGATTTACTTTGCTTGACTTTATAGTTTTGTTCTGTTTCAAACTAGAACAAAAATATCCAAAAAGCACAAACCCCAGCTTCTTGAAGGTCTTGCCCCATTCTTCATATCATTCAATAATTCAGTTGTCTTTATCACCACAGACCCAACAATGGCTACATGGGTGTGAGTACACCTTAATACATTATTTATTTTGTGCTATTGTACATATTGAAGTACTAGGCTTCTGCCATCTGATAAATCATTGTACCGTGATATTGTTGCTGTCAATTTATTTATTAAAATCTGTAAATATTTCAAATATATTTCTCAAACATATCTCACTGACCACTGAAATTGACTACTGATCACTAGGTTTAATGTAACTGTGTGTGTGATTCAGCATTATGAAATAGGGTAGTAATGATGTCCTATACAATTATTGCCCATGCTCATTCAGAGAATGAGGTGGGTTATGACCACTAATGATGAGTTTAAAATCATATTCATATTTTATTCTTTAATAAAGTCTTTAAGATAAAGTCTTCAATAGTAGGAAAAGTCAAAAAGGCAAGTGCACCTGTAAATTTAAAAACAGAAATGCACTGGCACATTTGCCCCTTAGACTTGTCTTTATATTGTAAGTATATTGCTGTACATACATAACATCTCAGGTTACATATGTAACCATCTTCCCTGAAATAGGAAATGAGACGGTATGTCAGGAAGCTAATGCTATTGGGAAGCGCTTCAGGCACGCCCAGGTCTGAACATGTGTGTAATCATGCCAATTTGTTGTCACTATATAGAGGCGCTCTTGAAGAAATTTCAGCACTGAACCAACAGGCCAGTGCACTGGGTTAAAGTGCCTAAAAAGGCCGTTTCAGAGCACACATTTTCCATGTAGAGAGAGCCCTAGAGCTTAATTTTGTTCTAATAACCAAAGGGGGAAAGTGGGTTGTCTCCTTAAGGGGGAAAAGATCTACTTCCGCCCGGCCAAACCTCTGCCAAATGGACTACACTACACCTGGATGGAGTCTCCACTCCCTGGGGCTTAGCCCGTCTTGACAGGATGAGCGGAGAAAAGCATACTTTTCTTGGTATTCAGTTTAATCTCAACCCCAATGATTTTATCTCAGTGTTGTGCTGCTAAATATTTGCCAAGACTTTACCATGACTAGCCAGTCACTTATATATTTAAGTATTCAGATGCCCTGGAGTCTCAGAGGAGTCAGAGCCTCATTCACGCACTATGTGAAAGTGAGGGGTGACAGGGCTTGGCCTGGAATCTGGCTCCTTGCAGAACATCATAAAAGCAAGGAGGATGTGAAGTAAACCAAATTCTATAACCTTTTATGATAGTATTCTTGACCCATGAAGATTCACATTCAGCAGAAGTTTTCATTCACCATCTCAACCTGTCCAGTTTCATAAAACTGAGAAAAGAAAACTAAACAGGAAAAAGATAACATATGGTCAACGTGCTGCTGGGTGTCATAGTTCAAGTTCAAGTTTATTTATAAACCGCTTTTCACAATGGCAGGTATAGCACAGGCCATTTGCTTGGTGGCGCGGAGAACGAGATCTGTGGCCCTTTGTGTTTTTTAACTGCTTCTGGCCCTAACCCTTCGCCGAGGTCTAGATGCTGAAGCAGGTCAGCCTGGTAAACCTAAAAACTATGGCCATCGTATTCAGGGTTGTACCTGGCCTGCTGCTGCATATGCCTTACCCACCAAGCTATATATGCCTTGCTTGCCTGCGTCATTCTGCATCACCCTGTACCTATGCTTATGTAACCCAACTATCATGGTGTAATTAGAAGTAGCCGGTGTAAAACACAGGCCAAGTACAGATTTTTTCAGGATGTTGATAGCTCTGTGTGGAGCTCCAGGAAGAATGGAATGTCTTAAGGGGAAGCTGCCCCCTTAAAACAAGTGACCTGCTGCTGCTTATCTGGGCAGTCTAATTTCAGATGAGCAACAGCACGGGTGACAACGTCAAGCATATCCTCATATGCGGCATCATGAGGATTCACAGTGGAAGATGCTCACAATGAGCACAGCCAGCTCCCTTGAGAGCTGACCAAGCATGTTCTGCTCCCAGACATAAAACACATGTAATGTGTGTGTCCCTGCTCATTAAAAATGGAGGACATGGCGGGACACACTTCTTAAAGCAACCCTTTTGAGACATAATGTAACAAGTACGATTATGAAGTCTATGGGCTTTTCTTGCAACAACACTGGCTGACTAATCTACATTATTTTTTCTCTTTTTTACTTAATCTGATATTTAAGATATACAAACAGACACAGCGTGACAGACAGCGAGCTTCCTGAAGACAAGAAGCTAGTGACGTCTGTTGCAAACGCTCTTTATTGTCCTTCTTTATTGTCTTTTGGTGTGCATCATTACATCACATGACCTTATACTTGGCCATAAATTGGCATGATTGCATATATGTTTAGACCCAGGCATACCTAAAGCAGTTCCCCATGTATATTTGAAATAACACTGCCAAAATATTGGATTTGTTAGTAATCATTAATTAAATCTCTTTTTTTACAGCAAATGCTGAATGATCATGAAACATCATCTCAAGACAGCTGTATTGAAAAGGTACCATTTTATGTCAGTCTGACACTTTTAGCACAGCTACCAAACGTGGTTTATATGTTCATCCTGTAAATAACTCATTATTTTGGGCATAAACTTAACTACACTATTCACACCAACTACATAACTTTAGTGTAATACTAAAAATATAGTTGTAAATAAAAGTAATATAAGAGAACATGTAAAATGCCGTGCATTAATTAAATGATTCAAACAAATCATAATGAAAACATCTGTGTCTATTTTATTAAACAATATGTAGTTTATTATGCATCTGTGGGATGTGTCTGTCTCAAACAGAAAAACAGCCTTTAATTATGAAAGCTAAACATCTGATCAGTATGTTTGTTATGTTGCATTGTAGAAAATCAATGTGTTGTAATTGCATTTGAAACAGATGCCCTCCAGTATTGTGTCTGTGTGCCTGGCTGTATATTAAAACATTTGCCTTTGTAAATGCAGCTAAAATAGGGGGCTGATGTTTTAATGAGAAAGAGATTAATAGCTCTTGTGACAAGCTCTCAGAGATCCATTGATGCTTTTGTGGCTCCTGCTGTAACTGTGTTCTTGTAAAACTATAAAAATGATCACATCTACTACTGTACAACTAATATGTTTAAATAATCTTTAAATCTAAAATTACATTATCTACAATATAGATGTTTGCCAATATCGATTATTGTTGTTATTATTATTATTATTATTATTATTATTATTATTAGTAGTAGTAGTAGTAGTAGTAGTAGTAGTAGTAAAGTAGTTTTATTTGTGCTGATTCAACAATCATTTTAACTAAGATCAATAAATTTGATAGTTGATTGATCTATGATAATTTGATAACTGATCTATGTTAATTTCAACATTTAAAACCTTATTCTAAAGTGTTACTGATATATTTAGCAATATTTCAATCATATTTGATCTTGCCTCTTATGTGTAACTTGCTCCAGTGCATTCATGACTCCACATGGGCTATTATTTTCAATATAATATCTTTATTGTTTAAATTTTTGATTGGTGTGATTTATTGTTAGATTATTTTTATAAAAGTGCGAAGAGTTTTGAACTTGATATAATTGTGGGATGGAGGTCTGGTTGTGGGGGGATGAATCTGTAATGGTAGGTTATTCAAGAAAATCAGCTCCTTTAATAATGTTATTTCAAACAACCCTGCAAATTTAGGGCATCTGATTATTCCCTAAAATACATTACAGGTCATACAGAGCAACACACAACGCTGGGGCGAGTTACTCCAAATGTGATGATTGATTGATTATAATAATAATTTGTTTAAAATTATTATCTGGATTATAATTACTGCCATCCACCCCCTGTTATGTATTGCTTTTTTATGCCCTCCTGTATTATGGGACTCTATCAAAAATGGGTTATGGAAGCGTATAACAGGGGCCTCCTGGCTGAATCCTCGGGGGCCAAGAGGCCCAACTGATGAATGATGACCCAAAGGGACCTGAAATCAGAGAAAATGAACAAGGGAAAAGAAAAGAGAGAGGCAAGAAAGGCTGGTAACTATCTATAGCAGAGAGCAATTATACACCAGTCCAGGCAGCCCCAGGGGCAGCCATTCAGACTGAAAAATGCAGCATGGCCTGCATCTTGACCATCCAATACACTTACACAAACACATGCTGCTTTGAGAATGAATGGAGCGTGTTTTTATGTCTGTATTTTTCCACTCTTTTGTCACATTATGTCATTTAAATATGTCTATTTGTAAACACAAATCTAAGAAATTCAGGGACACCCCCTAAGCAGTTAATTCCTTTTTGCAATGCTAAAACATACCTGTCCAATTAAAACAGGAAGCTCTAATACACTTGAGTGGTCTGAAAACATTGAGCAAACAAAACTTATTAGCTTTTGTTGTCACTATAAGAGTAGTGGACTGTATTTAAATAATATCTGTGGTTTTTAGCATGACTATAAGAAGACTTAATGAAAATATCCCTTTCTCAGCCCCTGGTTCAGTTACATTTTAATAGCTCCTGTCTGAGACACACACACACACACATTCTTTCTTTTCTTTAAAAATAACTATGTATATAAATGTGTAACTGTATAGAAAAAACACTCATATCTAAATGCTTTGTGCATTTAAAATTAATATGAAATATCAGCCTTATTGTGCATGGGTGTTACGTCCCCCGTGTTTCTCCCATGTTTATTTCCTTATTTGGGTTTTCCTGTTCTTGTTAAGTTTATTCCCTTCACCTGTTTTTTGTTTATTTATTATTCCTATTAGTTATAAGTTGGTTTCTGTTTAGCGTTCCTGGTCCAGACTTTGTTATCATATGTGATGTTGAGTTGGGTGTTCCTGTTTCTTTGTCTGCTTCCTGGTGTTCCATGTATCGTGTTGGACATCTCTATTAAAAACATTTATTGGATTATTCCGTGTTTTGCTCCTTGCTCCGGAAACCCGCACATCACAAAACAATGGGTCAGTATATGTTATTGCAGTACAAAAACTCCTCATAATGTTTGAATGAATGTAACTTTTTGTGAAATTTGATGAATTTTAGGATTATTTTTTTTATTTATCTATGTATTTATTTAATAATTGTGCCACAGAAACTGGTAATGAATTTATCTTGATTCTCAATTGTTTTAAAAATTGTGTTATGGATATTACAATATACAAACGTGTTTTGATTCTCAAAAGGATTTGCTTAAATACACATACATTAAACTACTAAAATATGTGAAGATTATTTTTAAAGGCAGTTACAAAACACTTTTGGCCCTTTTATTCCCAAAAGGATTCCCTGTCATAGTTTTGCTCCTCTTTAACAAGAACAGAAAACGTCTCAGGTTACGTATGTAACCCAGGTTCCCTGAAGGGAATGAGACGCTCTGTCGAAGCGCTATGGGAACGCCTCCATCATTTATGCACTCTGAATCACGTGTCAAA
This sequence comes from Ambastaia sidthimunki, assembly GCA_036877625.1. Classification (NCBI taxonomy): domain Eukaryota; kingdom Metazoa; phylum Chordata; class Actinopteri; order Cypriniformes; family Botiidae; genus Ambastaia; species Ambastaia sidthimunki. Next base: position 32,039 of record JAZGTK010002207.1, read on the forward strand.
TCATCCAATCACAGGGCGATACTTCACAAGTGGGGTGACGTCACGACCAGGAAGCTATAAAAGCACATGCGTTTGCACACGCTGTTAGCTTAAAAAAGAATGAAGCGAGCGCAGGCAAGGGGTACCGGAAGTATGGCAAGAAACGCAGCGTCTCGTAACCTGGGTTACATATGTAACCTGTGATGTTCCCTTTCAGAACCTCGAGCTGCATCGAAACGCTATGGGACCGAGATGCCCGCTATCCTGATTGGGACACCTGCATAAAAGGCCTTGGAGGCCGCCATACCCCGAGTAGAGTGAGCCTTGGTCCCCTTAGGTGGGGGGAAACCGGAGGACTCATAAGAGATGTGAAAAGCATCAGTAATCCAGTGACTAAATGTCTGCTTGGTCGCGGGAAGACCGCGTTTATGGTGACCAAAACAGATGAAAAGCTTGTCAGATCTACACCACAGGGCAGCTCTGTGGACATATGCGTCCAGTGCTCACACAGGACACACACGGTTAAGCTTCTCCTGGTCATGCTCCCTAAAGGAAGGAGGACAGAAGGCCTGAAGCATGACCGGCCGTAGTACTGCAGAAGGTATTTTAGAAACATACCCCTGTCTTGGGTATAAAAAAGCTTCGGCCAAACCGGGTGCAAAGTCTAGATAAGAAGGGGCCACAGAAGGGGCCTGAAGGTGACCTACTCCCCTCAGAGAAGTGATGGCCAACAGAAATACAGTCTTGATTGACAAAAGTTGATCAAATATTTCCTCAATGGGCTCGAAAGGAGGAGCACAAAGAGCTTCTAGTACCACAGCTAAGTCCTAAGGAGGGACACAAGATCATACCTGGGCCTCAGCCGCAGTGCACCGCGGAGGAAACGTGTAACCCAAGGGTGTCTACCTACAGGACAGCCACCTAATGAAGTGTGGTAAGTGGATATAGATGCCATATAAACCAGGGTGGAGTAGGCCAACCCTGCAGAAAGCCGAGCCTGCAGAAAGTCCAAGACCACATTAATGGTGCAGTCAACTAGGTCCAGTTGGCGTTCTCTGCACCATGAAGTTTAAAGTTTCCACTTCAGGGCATAAAGTTTCCTTATAGAAGGAGATCTGGATTGCCGAATGGTCTCAACAACCT
>JAZGTK010002208.1:7954-33154 GCA_036877625.1 Ambastaia sidthimunki
AGTGTGTACTCAGTGTGTATTCAGTGTGTACTCAGTGTGTACTCAGTGTGTATTCAGTGTGTATTCAGTGTGTATTCAGTGTGTACTCAGTGTGTACTCAGTGTGTATTCAGTGTGTATTCAGTGTGTACTCAGTGTGTACTCAGTGTGTACTCAGTGTGTATTCAGTGTGTACTCAGTGTGTACTCAGTGTGTACTCAGTGTGTACTCAGTGTGTATTCAGTGTGTACTCAGTGTGTACTCAGTGTGTACTCAGTGTGTATTCAGTGTGTACTCAGTGTGTATTCAGTGTGTACTTCTCTCACTTGGCTACCACAGCAGCACTAGTGTGCTTAGCAACCACATATTGACACACAGCTGTGGGTGTGTTTGATCTACTTCAGCTCTAACTTTGTTTATACTGCTCAAATACATTTGAACAAAACACCATTTACTACCACAGCTTTACTGCCAATATTAGGCTAAGATTCACCCCTATCAGAAAACAGTGTCATATAGGTTCAGTTTTCAGTGTATTTAGCACTTCAGTGTATGTAGATTTGACTTTGTTCTGTTATACTCTAACAGAATGCTTACGTTGTGTGTTGCAGTTAATTCCCACCTGCACACGCCCTTATCAGCTGCCCCCTCTATTTATCTACAGCATTTTCAACAGGGAGATTTCCACATTGATTTGTAATCAGATTCCCGTCAATGGCCGATGTGCATAATGCAGTTGGGTGAGAAAGCCAAGCCCAGGCAGCCATGCCCAGCCACTGTCACAGAGGTCTGCATAAGACACCACAAGCGCTTTGGCCTGTGGTTGGATAACAATGAGCTAGTGCAGTCGTCCCCTACAGCGTGATTGCTGGGCTGGAGGAGCAGGGGGCGGGGCTAGTCAAAGCAGGCATCAGGTAGACTGAAGCTGTGTGACACCTGTGCATCTCTGCCAGCCCAAAACAGCCCTGAAAAGTGACAGAGACACAGAAGAAAGAATTACGGGCAGATGGACGGGGTAAGACTGACATTTACTGTTATTAAATGATGAAATCATGATTGTTCCAGTAAATGGCAAGAATTAGGACTGCTTTGCTTTGTTGACTTGGTGTGCAATAACATAACAGAGGTTTTTTCTTAGTTTTGCAAGAATAGTAGAATTTCGTAAATAGCTTGTTTGTTACGTGTTGTGCTGTGTCGTGATCATGATTGATTTGCTCAGTTAGATGACCTGTGATAACCTGGAGAACCGCATACAGCATAAGATGCGTCTGTGAGGCCATGAATGAAGCAATGCATTTATTGTCTTGATGTAAGTTACTGCACACTCTCTGTACGGCTGAGGCCAGTGTAGTGTTAAAAGCCAGCTCAAGTATTGGTGACTGGTGATGAAAAATTTAGCAGGTTTTAAATAGGCTCCAGTCCGTCCACATTGTACAGAGGTTAGCAAGCCTTTTCCTGAAGACTGATGTTCAGACCATCTGCAGGGGGCATGTATAGAACAATAACAAAAACTCACAATACAGCAATAAATGCATAACAATTATAAAAGAGCACCCATCTTAAACTGGATTATCTTTTTAAGGAAATAAAAGATTAAGACCTTTGGTGAAGACCTTTTGTTGTGTGTAACCATGAATTGGTAGAGTTTGGGTTTGATTTCAAGAAGCATTTATACATATTGTGTATAATGTATATATCACAGCCCACTGTAATAGCTACAGCGAGGTTGTAATCACTAAAAAGAAATATTGTACATGCAGAGAGTTGTTGCTTTATTATAGGTCAATTACTTAAACAAAACTAATAAAACTTTATTTTATATCAAAATACTGCCTGGAGCGTTACATTTTTAATGTTATATTTTGACTCATGGTATCATGTTAAACCACTGATAAACAGCTCATATTTGGTATTATTTGGCCTGTTTTCTGAGATGATTTGTTTAAGAATTGCATTGCGCAATGTTGTTTACTATGCAAACTTAAAAGTTTTGCATTAGGAAAATCTTGAGAACAGAAAGACAGAAGCAAAGCTTTTTTGTGTTGGAAATTTCTAAAAGCTCTGTCTGCGCTCAAGGTATTTGTAATGTCATTGCTGTTATTCAGTGCTGCTGGAAATGGTTCTACCATCTCCAAAGTGAGTGGCGAGAGGGGACAGGTCTCAGATCAGCCCTCTGATGTGTGCTGCTCCTCACTCATCAGTGCTTCACTTCAGCTAATAAAACATTCTTTGGTTTTCAGGTAAATCTTCTCGTGTGGCATGAGGCTTTAGCACAGAAGCTTTAAGTATTGTGAAACACCTAACCATTGAAATCATACTGCATGTTATGTTTGTGTTCAAAAATTGTACAGATTATTTAAAATTTGTTGTGATTTGAGTACTGTAACGCTGGAGATATGTTTTAAATTCATCATACACAAACAAACTTCTGACAGAATTATACTAATACTTTTGGGGGGCTTATTTGGGTAGTTGTCACGACTGCAGTGTTTATGACAACAGAGAAACAGTTAAATGTAATAACACAACAGAAACATTGTGCACAGAAATGTTTCACTATTGTTTTGGCCAATAAATATTGTAATTGTATACGTGACAGAATGACAGCTTGTCCTTACCTGTCATGGAAAATTCCATCGAACATTTCAGCTGAAATCTGCCATCATTAGGTTCAGTGTTGTTTTATTGTTAACAGCTATGGGAACATCATGGTATTGGATTTTTAGTTTGAATAATTCACAAGGAAGTTTCCAATTAAGGTGTATAAAACCAACATACAAAACCACAGTCAGGTAAAACACATTTGTGTAAATTGAAGAGATACAGTATACAGATACAGTGTATTGTAATATATAGTCATTATATTTTATATTGTTCTCAGATAATGAATTACTGGGAAAACAAGCCAATGATAAATATGTTGGTTTTTATGGGACACTTTGTCAGCTGTCAATGTATGAATCACATTCCACATGACGTGCATGTTTTGAAAATCTTATCTTCTAAGGTTTTTGCGTGAAGAAGAATGTTGTTTCAGACAGTGTATATGTATGATGTTGGATCAGATCTTTTGATGTTTCCATCTCTGAACCTGTTGCTGTTTATTTCTTTAGTAGCTGAACACTGGTGAGAACGCTGACAGAAGAGTTGAGTCAAACCAAAAGTCTTATAGCTTCAGCAAGCAGCCCAGCACTGGAGATTATTATAAGACCCTGAGCAGCGACACTGACCAGCACCCCAGCAGAACCATGGCACCCAATGAGGAGGTAAAGTAGAAATCAGTTCAGTCACATGGATGGGAGGAAACCATTTTTCCATTTCCTGTAAAATTAATGGATATATAATGTAAGCGTTTGACCTTTGGTATGTTTGGTAAGCTGAACAAATACTGTAGTTCAGGACTTTTGTTTGAGGCTGGATAAAGCTGCACAGCTCTGAACAGTTTTACTGAGCATTATTTGTAAAAAGATACATAAAAATTGGGCATCACACACCACTCACTCTCAGGTCATAACACAACAAACTCAAATAGAAACAAACAGCTTCTGTCACCAGGACATTTCTTATTGATCTCAGACTAGTTCAAATGATAGACTGAGTGTTTGTGACCAAGATCAACACTCAAGATCCTCATAACATGAATTAAAAAATTTGAAACTGTGTGTTATCTGTTGACAGGGATGTTTTTTAGATTTTAGAGTACATTGCCAAGTTAAGACAAATATATTTTTAATGTCTTTTCGTGGTACATGAAAAGACAAAAAAACCTGAAAGGTAAGGATTTGGATGAAATGTATAGCTTGTGATGTGACAGTAAAAATCAAGACACACTCACTCTCTCACCTGTCACATTACATCACAAACCCAGGAAAGGAGTGGCATTTAGCTTTTAGTGTACACACACAGAGCTACTGGATAAACACAGCTAAGTGTTTTTCTTTGTTGTGTTATATAAGCCTGACGGCCGGGGCCTTGAAGCATTGTGTGTCACTGAACTAGATATGCTACCTATTTATAAGCCCACATTTTGCCTATTGTATAAATACAATGTGGCATGTAGGAAAAACAAATGATAATCTCTTTAATTTCTCTTAGTCAGATGTACAAGAGCAAATGGAGATTTCTTGCCTAAATCACCCATCTTTGGTAACTCCAATGATATGTGTCTTCCAGACTCCTAAAAGAGATCTCAGCAGTGTCTTACTGTGACCCCACTGGGTTTAAATTCTACATTCAAAAATATGAAAACTAATTGTAAACTTAAACATTCCTTATTTCTTACATAACCAAACTATTATATACAAAAGCTCTTACTTGACACCAAGTGACCACCATTTATCCTGTGCTCTCCCTACATTAGTCTCAATGTCTATACACCTACTGTGTGTAAACTGTTGTCTTTTTAGCATCTTACGAACATTCAACCTTTATTATTTAATTGATCTTTCTAATAGATACCGTACTAGCATTAATGAAACTGTACACAAAACAGAGAAAGAACTCAATCTATTCTCCTAACTAATAAATAATTAAAAATTTCACTAAACAGTGGAAGAATAGTTTTATTTTCTGGATTAGTACAAGTGTATCTCATCATTTGCATGATATCATCGAACCATTGGCCCCTTCCTTCTACCAGATTGAATCTTTATTTAGCCAATTAGATGCCAGTGAGCCGTCTGGCTGCTCAGTTCAAGCAGATGGTGCTGAGCATGTCCCTGTGGGTAATGAGCCATTAACAGGACATGCCTGGACATGATGCACAACATATGCTTGCGATAGTGATGATGATGTGGGAGGGGAGGACAGGCATGCACTGGGCACGCGTTCGGGGGGGATTGGTGTGGTGGGTGTGGGTTTTGGGTGGGAAACCAGGGCTTGTTTAATCAACTGTAATCATGCAGGCGGGGGCCCCTTGAGATGCCTGTGTGAAGGATTGTGGCTCTTAGCAGATGTCCATCCATTCCAGAAAACCAATGAGTCTGATTTCATTGTGTATTCATCAGCACCAGCTGTAATGTTGGACACAGGGATGGGGGGTATTGGTGAGATTCTCAGTGGTTTGTTCAGTATATTTATTATATTGCTCAGTCTGTGACCAGTCCAAAATATACTTTTGAAATTAAAAATGAATTTGTATTTTACGACAGGATATTGATGCATTATGATTATACTCAAACAGCATTATTATTGCATAATGTTAATGTTGGGCCCTAACCAGCAGCAATTGATTTCATAAAAAGAAAATAAAATGTCTTAGTTATAGTAATGTCAAGCATAGTTTTATTTTCTTTTGTGCATTAGTATACATCACACCCATATTTCATCAATTTTACTTACTATTGCTAATGGCATCGGGGGAGGGACATTCTCTTATTCTAGACAACATTTGATTGACAGACATATGGACATGCCCCTGAGTGCATGAGTCATCAGTATTTTGGGTCAGTTTTGCTGTAAGAGAATTATTGTATATTTTAAATGTTACCGTTTGCTAAAAGATACATTTACATGAGTCCATGAGCATATACAGATGGCCTCAAAGCTAAGAGATATGGACTAAAAAGCAAAGAACTCGAATGTTTATACCATGTGAGGATGATGTTGATCTTCAGTGTGTTACGTTCTTTCCACAGGGTTCTGCACTGTTGGAGGAAGCGGTGGACACAGCTCCAGCTCTTGAGAATGGGACAGGAACCGCAGAGGAACCACCCCTGCCTCCTCCACCCCCGCCTCCTCCCGCCAGCACCTTTATCCCGACTCCACCTCCTCCTCCACCACTTCCCTCAGGGATGCCCGCTCCACCTCCCCCCACAGCCAGCACAGTGGCCCCCGGACAGCGCCGTTCATCATCATCTTCCAGCAGTAAGTTCTGATCATCTTGATCAGCTCTGCAGCTCTCTGTTTTTTTTAACATTTCTGTTCTCTCACTCAGTCTGTCACTAATTACCTCAACAAATTAACGGTGGCATTTGACTTAATGGGGTTAGAACATTTTTCATTAAAAATACTTATTCATTGTATTTTTCTTCCATTTCTGATGTTAGTCAAGGTTTTTTTTGCACCAAATAAAGTAATAATTTAGTTGTTATGACCATTGTCCATACCTTTCTTATCTTGAGACATTTTTACTGCACCTTTAAACCAATAGTTAATCTACAGATTCAAATTATTTAAACTTTTTATTTAAAGTTAATTTTAAACTTCTTATTTAAAGTTCTTATTTAAATTTAAAGTCATTCTAAAGCTGTAGAATTGTAAATAATGTTTCTAGAGCTTTGTTTCATACAGTAATATTTCACAGTGACCATCAGTCAAACTCCAAAAGGACAAAAATCGTTTGAAAATTTTTTTAAAAATGAAAGTTAAAGATGAGGGACAGCAACTGGTGATGAAGTGATAAAGTTAAGGAGGGCTTAATGCAGATGAGGACTGATACAGTAGTTGAATTGAAACACTTCTGTGTAAATATCTTGTTATATTTGCCAGGCCCTTTCACCTGTGAGTAACAATCCTACCTAGGGTTGTGTGTTGGACTGGTTAAATATGATAAAACCCGTTTGACCCCTTTTGTTAATATATCTAGCAAGCAGAGTATCCTGTGGGACAGCATTAACCGCTATCATGTGATCTTTTGCTTTAGCTTTTTTTACAAAAGTGTTGTGAAAACTGCTTTACTGAAGATATTTAAATTCAGGCTGAGCACTGCACCTGTTTCAACCACACAAACTGTTAAAAACCTCAAAATATGCATGAAGGATTAAAGAGAAAATTAAGACATTTACTATGGTACCCTTTAAAAATAAAGGTTCTCTAAAGGCTCTTTACATTGATGCCATAAAAGAACCATTTTTGCTTCCCCAAAGAACCTTTTGGTTAAATAACTATTTCTTCCTTACCTTTTATAGTCTAAAAACTTTTACACTGCAATGACCTTTTGTGAAACAGAAAGGTTCTACAATGTCAAAGTTTCTTTATAGAACCACACAACCCAACAGGTTCTTCTGTGGCATTGTGAAGCATCTTTATTGTAAGAGTGTATAGTGAGAAGCGAGACTTCAAGGCCTTATTAAGTTAATATTAAACCTTCTAAGGAAAAATAGATTCAGACCAGCATGCAAATTCCAGGATGTATTTGTACTTTTAAATTACAAGTAAAACAGCCTAAGCTCTCCATGCAGTTGTGTTCAGTTCAACTCTTGATATCACAAAGTGCACAAAATGTAAAACTGCACAGCAGCCACAAGGTAAATGTTTTGAAGTTCTGGCTTAACTTCTTAGATCTGGGGTCCACATGGACACTACATGGACAACATAGAAAATGAAAGCGATTTGGTTAAAGTTGTTTAAACTACATTGATAACCTTTAGAAATATAAGCTTCTTAAAGAGGAAGAATAATGCAATAATGCTGCTGCCAATGTTTATTTCTTTTCTTACTCTGTTGGTTGGGTGTGTGTGTAGGGGTGGGTTGGGTGGGGGTATAATTTTACGCTCTGTCGATGACGACACTAGGGGTTCGTTATTGGGAGCTAATCGCCTCTGACCTTTGTAAAAAAGGCCAATGAAAATTGGCAAGTGGAATTTGCATGCCAGTCTTCACCCTGAATATCCGGGTATATAAGCAGGTTGACATGCAGCACAGGTTTGTGCTGAGAAGTCGAAGATGCGACACGAGTTGCAGTGGTGCAGTTCAGTGCTGTGGCACGAGGGACACAACATCTCGTTCCCCTTATCAGGGAACAAGGGTTACATACGTAACTGAGACATTTGCTTTTGTTAGTCACTCGACGTTGTGATGATAACGACACTTGGGGTCCCTCTACGAAGCACCACAGAAGCTGCGGACACGGGCAAGCTGTTGTGTGCCTCTTTACGAGTGCTACCAATAGGGAAACTATCCTGTGGACTATACATCACATGGGGTTACCCAAGAGTGGGGAATCCATGGATCTGGAGCACCAAACGCTGATGTATGGGCTTACCTGCAACAAGGGCCATACACACAAGTATCAGGCTTAGTAAACAACTCCTCCACCGAGTTGTTTACCAGAGGTGCTAAGAACAAAGACCCTCAATGTCCTCCGTACTAATATTACATAGGAGGAAAATAGCGCACAATATTGCCTTGAAAAAGGGAAAGGGCGATTGTCACTTAATTTTCCCTGTAATACAGGGGTTCCAACCAGATCCCCATGGAGGTTGTAAAACCCCTGCGGCTCTACATACTGTACAGTATGTCTGCTAGTAAGGCACCCCTTGCCAGAGCCCAGGAGGACACAACTCCCCTTGGCTGCCATATAGATCTTTATAATAGAGAGAGGTAGGCGTCTCTCCAGTCATTCCTGGAGGAAGGACAGGACAATGCTGATCTGGCATTTCTGTGTGTCCTCCTGATAAGAGGAGCACCAGTCCACAAAAAACACTACTGCAAAGCATAGAGCTGCCTAGTAGAGTAGGATTTAGCCTGAGTGATTGTGTCAACCACAGCTGGTCATGTCATGCCTAGAGGCCAGACGTAGAGAATCCAGAGATCCAGCCTGGCAATAGTTTGATTCGGCAGAAGCAAACAGGTCCACCTGGTCTTCTCTAAACCTTTCCCAAATCAACTGGACAGTCACAACTCCCCATGAGTCATGACCTGCTGTGACAGCACATCGGCTGCTTGGTTAAGATGACCCGGGATGTAAGTGGCCACCCTGGTGGTTGATGTAGGCCACTGTCGCCAAGTTGTTCATCTAGACTAACATGTGTCTGCCCTGTATCAAAGTTAACACCTCCACAGGGGAAGCAGGACTGCCAGCAGCTCCAGGTAATTAATGTGCCAATGCGGGTGGTGCCCTTTCCAAAGCCACTGTTTAACGTGACGGTCGTGATTACCACACGCCTGGACATCTGTACTAGGGGGAACACCTGCATGCAGGAACATCAGGTGTAAACATGGTCTAAAGGTTCAGTGACATGTGTACACAGAGGTGCCAGGCTCACCTCTCGACTCAGTCCTAAAGCCAGTGCTGGAGTGGTCTCATATGCATCAACCTGACTAGCTGAGGATGCCATATGCCCCAGGAGCCTCTGAAAAAGTTTTAGAGGGAACGCTGACCTGTTCCTGAACAAGTGCAGGCAGGCAAGCACTGACAGTGCCCTGTCCTCTATGAGGTGGGCAGTCATGCCGACTGTCATGCTAATTCTAACTCCATGCTGGGAAAAGAGATCAAGGAAACTCTGCACCAAGGAAAGCTTGCTCTTTTTCCAGTTGACCTATAGTCCCAACCAGTGCAGGTGCTGTAGAACTAAATCAAATTGACTCGCATAGCCCAGACAGATTGTCCTGAAGAGCCACTGTGACAGGTTGGAGAGTGTTGCCCACGGTCCAAGGAACTGTGCTAGGGACCACTCTGAAGGGGCCTAGAACTGAAAGAAAGTAAAGAGTAGGGTGAGAGTAAATTGCTTCTTGAGTGAGGAGGTGGGCAAAGATGGGAGGGGTGCACATCCTCCAATGTCTTTAGGAGCAGCCGCTGCTTGGGTTGCCCATCTCTGGGCCACTTACAAACCTTGACAGAGATCTTGGTAGAATCCTTGTGGGCTGTCGGGGCCGCCCTTCTAAGAGAAGATCTCCAAGGCTGGCTCTTGATGGTCTTTTGTTACGGAGGAGGAGGTGGTATAGCAGAAGGAGCTCATTGTGTACCTTGGGAAAGAAAGGTGCCAATAATCGAGCTGAGAGCATTCTGAGGAGGATGGAGGTTTTCACAACCTGAGACAACACTGCCGCTAGTTTGGCGTCCGCCTCCTTCTGAGCTGCACTCTGGGAGAGCAGTGCATCAGGTAAATCGTCCTATGATAAAAGCAGCGCACTCTCTGATGTGGTGAACGTCATTGCATTATCCTCTTAAGTTTTGAACGAGATGGTGATCTCACCCACTTGAGACTGACCAGCCACCGCACCTGAAAACTCAAACATATCGGGGGCTGGGATGTCCGTAGTGATAAACCCAGCGGATTATCTCCCACTAGATCCCCCATATCACTTACCCCTTACCATAGCACTTACCAGCCCAGACCTCGTAAAATGTGTAAATGTGTGTTAGTAAATGAATATGAATATGAGAGCAAAAATGTATGAATATATTTTAGAATGAAAGTAAAAATATGTGTATGTGAAATAAAAATGTATGTGCGTGTGAGAGTAAAAATATATGCAGTGTTGGGGAAGCTACTCTGAAACTGTATTTATATAAGCTACAAGCTACTCAAAAGGTATAGTTAAGATTCAGTTAAACAACTCTTCTATAAAAGTAGTTAACTACACTACAAACTACTATAAAAAAGTAGCTAACTACTTTAAACTAATTTGAATTAATTTATTACATATAATTATATTACAGATTACTGAATAATTGTTAGTAATTAATTTTTTATGTAAAAGAGTTGGAGTTGGAACAATGTAATGCAATACAATTATAATATCAAAGATTATTGTTTTATTTTATAAGCTATCCAAGATACACACAATACTCAACATGAATAAATGTGCAGTTGAATACATGTACGGCTCTCTAGAGATGCAGATTATAAATGTGCTGATAGGTGATGATCATGAAGTCTTTATTATAGTAAGTTCTTTCTATTATGCTTCTATTATTAGTGGTGCTTGCGGAGCAAAGTGTCACTATAACTCTCCTGCATACTTCTTCTTTTTCTGGACAAAACATCTGTACGTAACTCGTCATAGACCCATAAATAAATGTCAAATCAGCTGACTTACTAAGGAGTGCTGTGCTATGACTTTTATAAGCGATCGGGTGTACAATGTTTTTAGTGCATACAAAAAGTGAGTGAAAAATCCCATAGGCTTAACATTGAGCAGATCTTTGTGATGTCATAGTTCTGTGTCAGAATGTCATAGAGGTTTGGGGGTGGGCTCATATCACTCGACTTAGCAAACAGCAACAAATGGTGACATTACAACTTCATAGCCATGCCCTAGCAATCAGTTACAGTACCCTAGCAACCACCCCATTGACTTCCTTTCGAAAAGGTGAGAGGTCATCGTAGAGACAAGTGGGTGGTCTCTTTTGACTCAGACTAGCAAGCAGTCTTTAATTATTGCCATGGAAACTGTCCAGTCATGCTCTAGCAACCATTTGCAGCACTATGTCAAACAACATGTATTAGCTATATCTCTGCACCAGAACATCACAGAGACATGAGAGTCGGCTCTTTTGATTCAAACACACGTCTGCCTATTGGTTTTACATTGTTAACTGTCTAGCTACAGCCTAGCAACCATTTACTGTACCCTAGCAACCATGTAATGAATTAATTACTCTAGCAACCATGTAAGCCATATGGACTCCCAGTGGGCCCAGTGGGTCAGTGGGCTTTAGGTATTGCCCCGGCAACTTCCTGGCCACACCCTAGCAACCATATAAATCACCCTAGCAACCTCATAACATCATGAATCATCATGAAGCCATATTTTGGTATATCTATCATGCTAAATTATGCCACCATGATGCTAACACAATGCTAAGTCATGCTAGCATCATGCTAACATCATGTTAGTATCATGCTAGCATCATGCTATTTCATGCTAAAACATGCTAACATCATGTTAAGTGAAAGTGACATGTTTTCGTCAGTTATGGTTATAATCGAAATGTAACCTCTGTATTTAACCCATCTTTTGTGAGGAGTGAACACACACTGCAAGTTGTGAACACACACACACACTGGAGCAGTGGGCAGCTATCACTGCAGCGCCCGGGGAGCAATCGGGGGTTAGGTGTCTTGCTCAAGGGCACTTCAGGTGCTACTTGCCCGCACTGGAATCAAACCAGCAACCTAATGGGCCACAACTGCCCCTTAATCCTACTAGCACAGTGCTAAATCATGTTAGCATCATGTACAATCATATAAGCTTCATGTTAAAACAATCGAGAGATTTTTTTCTATTATATTAAATGTATTATTGTATTATAAATGAGTGGTTTTCAAAACTGTATCACTCTATGTCACACTTCATTGACTTCAAACGTGATTGAACGTAGCAATCTAACGTATCAATCAGAAATGTGATTATTCTGATTCACTCGCACTGATTATGAAATTACAGACAGAAGACAAAAGTATTGAAATATAATTGCAATACCAAAATACCTCAAGATATCGTAAAATATCAAAACCATTACAAACCATACTTCACTGCAACAGTCAAGTGACTGTGTAACCCAAACCCCTGCTTTAATCACAAGACAATCTCTTCTCAGTGAACCGTAAAGCCGCATGATGCATAACATATAGCATTAAAGCACAATTTTAGTCCAACTTGAAAAGGTTGGCCAGAGCACAATTCAATTGGGCTTGGGCGCGGTTCACATGTAGTGCCAGAGCACAGAACAGTTATTCATCATTGTGACAAAAAACACCTTTTATTAGTGCTAGTATAGAACATTTTTCAATTAATGTTATTAATTTGAGTATATTTATGTTTATAATAGTCTGGTTCTCATCTTGTTGATGAATAGGAATTGAAACATTGTGCTATGCCAGTGGCGGGGTACATGTGAAAGTGTGAAGTTCTACAAAGAACTTTCTTCAAAAGTTGCATTGTGAATGACATAAGAGTGCCTCAACTAGGTTCAACTTTAAGTTCAAGTGTGTGTGGGGGGAGAGGGGTTGTGCTTGGGTGCAGTACAAGGCAACCGTGCCTAGTGTGCGTGCACCCTGAGTTTATCCATTAGAAATTGACTGGTTCATGAGGAGCCAGGTGATTGGCTAAAAAATAAAGATCAAGAGATGAAAAATAGCTATTTTTGCTTTAACTTTTGTCGTAAAATCTCTTTTGATTCATTGGGGCATACCAAGTCAAACGATATCCAGTTTTTCTTGGTCAGCCTATTTAGGCGTTGGCCATTTTGAATTTTGTGGGTAAATGCACATGCACAATGCATCTTAAGAATGCAATTGCATGTCTTGGTTTGGTTCATTATACTCATTGTCTGAGAGTACTTAAGAAAGTTTGGAGCTGACATCACCTAGTGGTCAGTTTTAACAAAATTTATAAAACTGCTTTTAAAATGAATTAAAATGAATTAAAAATGAATCTTTTGATTCATTTGCCCTATTATCAGTGCTACAATACCAAATTTGTCAAAGGTGACTGTACTTCCTGTCTGAAATTTTGAGTTATTTTGAAAATCTACTTTATCAAACTCCTCCTAGGTTGTACATCTGATTTGCACTAAATTTTGCATGCATCATTTAGAAACACTTCTGACAAAAAGTTAGGTCAAATGGTTTTCGATTAACGCATAAAAATATTAGACGGCAACAATCTTTGGCAAGATGCCAAAAAAATCTCAGGCTGTATTTTAACAACACTTGTATGACATGAAACTTTGCACATGTAATTGTGCCCACAGCCTGACTGTCTCATAACAGTTTGGTGACAGCGCCATCTATTGGTCAAAAATGTAAGTAATCTCATAGTGCTATATATGGTTCTACTTAAGTTTTTTAAGTTTTTTAAACCTATCATCAGTGATGTGCATTAATGGGCTTCATCCTGCAATTGCTGCTTGCAGCTATATTTTTGTTTTGCTCTGAAATAAAGTGATTTAAACATTTGGTAAGAAAGAAATCGTTGACTAAGAACCCGATGGCCACTCTGACTGAGCTCCAGAGATCCTGTGTGAAGATGGGACAAAGTTCCAGTAGAATAACCATCACTGCTGCCCTTCACTGATCTGAGCTTTATGGCAGTGTGGTTAGTTGGAAGCTTCTCCTCAGTGCAAAACTCATGAAGTTTTGCAGTTGGCAAAAAAGCACTTGAAGGACTGTCAGACTGTGAGGAAGAAGATTCTCTGGTGTGATGAAACCAAGATTGAACTGTTTGGCCCAATTCTATTGTCTCGTGGAAACCAGGCACTGCTCATCACCTGCCCAATACCATAACAACAGTGAAGCACGGTGGTGGCAGCATCATGCTGTGAAGGTGTTTTTCAGCAGCAGGGACTGGGAGAGTGGTCAGGGTTGAGGACAAGCTGAATGGAGCAAAGTACGGAGATATCCTCAATGAAAACCTGTTCCACAGCACCTCAGACTGGGATGAATGTTCCCCTTTTTAACATGACAATGATCCCAACCACACAGCCAACACAGAAGTGGTTTAGAAAGAACTCTGTGACTGTCCTAGAGTGGCCCAGCCAGAGCTCTGCCATGAACCCCATCAAACATCTAAATAAAGGGTCTGAATACCCTTTGAATACTTATGTAAACATATTAGCTGATATTAGCTGATGTGTCACTTATAAACCTCCGGGTAAAAATATAACAGTTTAAACTAGTCTAAGTTTGCTTGTTGGGCGTATCCGGTCTCCCAGTGTGGTCCAGCTGGTATTGTTTAACCCCTGGTATTGTGGTATTGGCCCCCTAATTCTGTCATCCAGCTAAACACCAGCCTGGCCTGGATGGAAGACCATCTTAAACCATCTAAGACAAGCAAACCAGCTTAGGCAGGTTTAGGCTATTTTTTTTCAGGATGGAGGTGCTTGTAAAGCCATTTGTGGCATCTTTCACCTGGTGTTTGCGTTTGTTTGTGTGTCTCTGTGCAATGTGTGAAGCTTTTCCTGGTAATCCACTCAAGAGCTATTGAGTTCAGCTCCAAGTGCTGGAGCGAGACAGAGTGAGAAGATGGCAGACTGGAGGAAGAAAGAGTGAGGAAGAAGGAGAGTTAGTGAGAGTGAGGGGAGGACACAGGGTCAGAGAGTGGACTACAAATCCACCTCCAGTTTGGCAAGCATGTGTTGTCGGTGTAATTATAGCTAATCCGTTCCGATGGAGCATGAGGAGCGGCTGGCAGTAAGCAAGCGCTCTGCTGCTGGGGATTGGGGGAGGAGAGCAGAGCTCTGGAGGCTTGGGAATCTCTTTTTCAGAAGCAGAACTTCTTCATACCCACAGCCATGACAAAACAATAGCGCACCTGTTACAAGACGTTCTGGAGATTTAAATATAAAAAACAGGTGATGTACATTTATGTGATTATTTCTTTAGGGAGATTATTTAGTTTGTTAGTTTATACATAGATTATTAAGACATACCATACATAGACATATAAGTAGTTCATTTTCATCGGTTTAATCATACAATATTTTGCTTTTTAGACATAACACAGTTTTTCTGTTTATGTCAGTAGAAGTTTGTGATCAAGTGTGTTTTTACCAGGTCAGATCTGAGCTCTGTTTATACCTGTGGCTGTCAGCCCTAATTAACTAACACTTTTACAGGTAATAGTAGACATTGTTTTGTTTTAACGTCCCTATATATGCACAGAGGGTTATATAATGGGAAGTGAATATGTAGATTCTTTGTTGAGATTGAGTTTGTTGAGATGAGATTAAAGTGTGTAGTTGTTTTCTGTCACAGCAGAGTTAAGGGAGTAAAACTGAGATCATGTTTGGTCACATAGATGGATTACACAGTGGATAACAATCTTTCATTTCCATATTTCCATTCATATTGAAACAAAATTGTGTCAGCCACTGTTCTTTTAGCTAAGCCAAATTCACTGCAAAAACTTACATTCATTAAAATGATTATTTAATTTTTTTGTGAATTACACTAACTATTTTATGAGTATTGGAATATTTGTTAAATAATTTCAGTGTTTGAAACTTGAAAAAAGCCTTTTTATCTTAAATTATATTTTCTATTTTGTATACTGTATACAGTGAGTGAATTCTTGGCATAAATAACTGTTTAGTACTCGTACATTAGTTATAAAGTGTTTTAGTTTAGATGTCTAAGGTTCTGAATGAAATATTTAGGGTAGAAGCTTGTCCTCTCTTTCTTTCTCTCTCTCTCTCTCTCTCTCTCTCTCTCTCTCTCTCTCTCTCTCTCTCTCTCATCCATTCATCCTGGCTTAGTTTCTGTGTCTGTATCTCAGGCAATAAATCCTTCAACATGATGTCCCCCACTGGAGATAATTCTGAGCTTCTGGCAGAAATTAAAGCAGGGAAGAGTCTGAAGCCCACGCCTCACAGTAAGGGCTACACCACCGTCTTCTCCAACAGCGGCACGGCGGGGAGTAATGTAGGTCACGCTGCTTTACTGCACACATAACACACAAGAGTTTGTCAAACCAGTCACAACAGGAACACAAGAGCTTTGTTAGAAATCCATCTGCCATTACAGAACTGTGAAACATGAGAATATGAAATGAGTGGTTATGAATATGAAACGATATAAACTGTGACCACCCGTGTGGTCAATGGACAGAAATCTTTGTTTACTTTAAATACACAACCAGTCAGAGGTTTTCACACATTTGACTGCTGCATTTCCTGTGATTTTATATAAAGGTGCATAAATTCCTAAATGCCTGAAATTAGTTTTGACGTTCCTGTGAAGAAATTTGAAAAGAAAATCAAATTTAAGATATTTTGGTTTGTTTAAAACTTTTTTGTTATTACATCATTCCCTTATTTGTGTTGTTATTTTGTGGATGTTTTATGGTTTTGTGTAGACTTTTGTTGACTACATAATACTACAGGTGTGTCCAAACTTTTGACTAGCACTGTGCTGTACATAAGGAAATACTGTATGTATACATTGAGTTCTCATTATTGAGACAATCAATATATTGGAAAATATATCCACAAACAGCAGAGAAATAAAGTGTGTGATAGTTCATGATCTGGCAGTAAATCCTGTAGAAGAATTCACTCTCATGAAAGGCTTGTGAAACACAGTACAAACAGCACCAATGTTTACAGCTACGAAACTTCTTCTCATCTACCTTCATATGGCAATCAGAAATTTAAATGAATTTACATAAAATCGGACAGCTCTTTGGTTCCCTTTAAAGGAAAGTGCATCAAGAACCTGACGCTATATGGGGAAGTGCATCATGTGCACCCAGGTCTGAACATGTGCAAAGTTCAAAGTCATGTGACGTATTGATGCATGCCACAGAAGACAAAAGGTGCTGCAACAGACGTCACTAGCTTCTTGTCTTCAGGAAGCTTGCTGTCTGTCACAATGTGTGTATGTTAATAAAATATAAATAACATGAGTAAAAATAAAGAAAGAAGAAAAGAAGAAGAAATTAGAATTAGTTAGCTACTCTTATTATAAAACACACATTTAACAAAAGCTCATAGAGTTTCACAAGCACTACAATATACATTATGGTTTAAAAGGGTGGCTTTAGAAAGTGTGTTCCACCGTTTATTAATGGGCCTCCTAAAAAGTCAAAAATTGAGAACCGTTATTTCTTTTAAGAGGGTTGATAAGAAGCCCGACAGTCACCAGGCCATCCTGAGGGCCAGCCCTCCAAGGGGCGATCTTAGTTGTGCCAGATGTTTCTTGATATCCTCAGGGGGTGTCAATGTATAGGGGCTATAGAACGGGTTCCCCTTTGCCAGATAGAAGCAGACTTTTACAGCAGGTTTGTAGTACCGAAAAAAAGACGGGTGGTCTGTCTGATTTTAGGTGTTCGAACCGGTCTCTGAAGAGATTCAAGTTCAAGATGTTTAAACTCATACTGATCGTGTAACAAATCCAGCCAATGACATATAGATATATTGCCAGAACACAGGAAGTATCACATGTTTGATCCTGGGGGCAAAGCATTCGAGTACTTCTTTTGGCCTAGCCTTGTCACCCCACACTTTCATGAACTGTGTGGATGCAGCTCTGGCTTCTTTGAGATTTCAGGGCATCCGAATAGTCAATTATATACATAGATGACTGRCTAGTCATGGCAGAGATGCATGACTTAGCAGCGCAGCATCAAGATGAACATATGAAGTTGTTGGGGTTGAGATTGAATATCAAGAAAAGTATGGTTTCTTCAGTTCATAGAACTACTTATCTTATGTTGTAATGGGATTTAGTCACGATGCAGGCACAGTTGTCCCCTGCTCATGTAAATTTTTTTTTGCTACTGTAAGCAGCATTAGGCTGGGTCAAGACCTCTTTGTTCCTCAGATTCAAAGATTGTTGGATCTCAAGGGAGCAGCTGCTAATGTCATGCCATTGGGGCAATTGCACACAGTTTCACATGAGGCTTTTTCAGTTCTGGCTTAAAGGAACTTAAATTCCTCTTGGCACATAAATTTGGCACATAAATTTGACATTCCAGGGCATGCAAATCTGGGAGCAGATATCCTGTCAAGACAGGGGCTGAGGTCCAGGGAGCGGAGGCTCCATTCAGATATAGTGGAATCCATTTGACAGAGGTTCAGCCAGGTGGAATTGAGTCTTTTTGCCTCTGATGAGAGAGTTTGCCAGGACAGAGAAAAACATGCCCTGAAATGGCACCACCTTGACCCAGTCTGAATTTCAAAATAAACAAGTATATTGGACATAGCGTGTAATTTAAACTAAAATTTTGAGTTCATAACACTTAAAACTTAATCTCTTAATAACTTAATCTCTTTATTAATGACAACATTGGGGTTTACAGTGTAGTAACATCTGTATAATGTATATCTATAAATTTATCTGTATAAATGTATCTGTATAATCTGTATCTATTAGTATAACTGTCTGACTACCTTTAACCTTCAGAGAACCAAATAGTCAACTAAAGAAACTCATACAGTGAAACATAGTTGAAAAGCGAGGGTCCTTTAGTGACCCTAAGGAAGTACTGAAGTTTACCAATTTTTATATAAATCAGCTATGAAATCTTTGATCTGGAAGGCTCTGTTCTTATCCATCACTTTGTTTTTTAGGAGGAACGACCAATGTCACCACAACAGCCACTGCCAAAACCCCAGCTCAATGATGCACAATCCCCAAATCCAGAATCTCCACTGCCCAACTGTCCACCTACGCCACCCACCCCTGCGGCCAGTGGTGGATCGCCCCACAGCCTGTTCACCTCACAGAGCAGCGAGCAGCTCACGGGCACTTTCAATGGAAATTCTAATTCCAGCCAGAGGAAGTCCAGCATGGTGGACGTTGAAAGTCTGGTGCCCACCCATGACGAGCAGGGCAGAGCCATCCCAGAGTGGAAGAGACAAGTGATGGTGAGGAAGTTACAGGTGAAGATGCAGGAAGAGGAAGACAACAAGAGAATGGTGAGCCGAAAGTACAGTCACAAGCACTTTAACATAAGCTGAAACAGTGCATCAGAGATCTTGTGAGATCTTTATGTTAGAAGAGATTAGCCAAAGTCCCTGATGCAGAATTAGAAACATACTTAAAGACCCAAATAAAACTTTTACTAAGTTTATAATAAAGTTTATAATATAACTTACAATAAAAACCGATGTGAACATATCTTGTCAAATGTTCTCTAAATACTCTCTAGACCAGAAGTTTGCAACTCTGCCCAGTGGGCCCGACTTTCCTGCAGAGTTCCTGATCAAACCCACCTGCCTATAACTTTAGCTTGTTCAGGTGAGGTTTAGAACTACACTCTGCAGAAAGTGGAGCTCAAGGGCCATAGTTGAGAACCTCTGCTTTAGAATGAGAACGTCCATGCTTAATAAATAAAACATACCAGCTGCCTCTGACAAGCAATAGCACTATAGCTAAAATCATGTGTGACAATTAATAAAAAAAAAGATAACACTCCAGTGTTGAGTGGAAATTAGTGTTTCACTGTAGTGTTTGTAAAACAATTTAAAGTTTGAGTTAAAAGTAAACTTTACAGTGAATGATTGGACCAAAGTTAATGAGAGCATTTTCTGAGCTTATGAAGTCAAAGCCGTCCTCCTGTAGTTGAATGTATCACTTCTATTAGTATAAGCTGTAGTACCCCATCAGATATGACTGTGTTCATGTAGCTTAAACTTGTAGCTTAAACTTGAGAGATGATATGTATACACGGAGGAGGTGTGTGTGTCTGCATGGTGATTTTATCTATGTGTGCACAAAGAGGTTAAAGATCTCTTTAATGCAACAATTATGTGTGTGATTCACCTGCTTGTAAATGAGAAATGGAGATGACCACAGCACTGCTTACGCGTTTAGTTGTCTCCAGATTATTTCATTAAATAAGATAATCAGGCCATTAATCCAAAAAATGTGTAGGTAATAATTGCAAAGATTGCTTTGTGCCATTAGCTGCATTGCATCGATAGTTTTACATTTATATATACAAGTATGCTCCTTTAAGCTTTATACTTTCTTTAAGACGATAAGTCTTTGGTCATTAAATGAGTAACATTATGCATGTAGTATAGCTGTATTTATTTCAGGTTATGGTTTTAACAGAACATTATTCATTCTGTTAAAAAGATAAACAGATGGCCAGAAGTCTGCTAGGCCAGATTCTTTCCTACAAACAGACTTTCCCTTAAAAGGCTGAATTACCTTCTCCTGTTGACTTTGAGGCACACTTGTAATATTTTTACTGCCCTGTTGTCTAATTTTTAAAGATGACTCAAAGTAGGGTTTGTGGAAAAGTACGTTGTTGTAAGAAGTATGTTTTGCAGTGTGATATTGGCTTGTGCTCTGTGGAGTGATGCAGTGTTTCGTTTGGGGCTGCAGTGGCCAAGTCAAGCCTAAGTGCATGTGACATTTACTAATGAAGTCTTAGTTTAATAGGGCTTACTGGTAATGGTGCATGACAGCTCTGAGTTTTTACATGGGGATTCAGTGGTGTGATGCAAAGGTCAGGCATATTAGCACAAGTTCCTCCCCTTCAGCCTGTGCCTGTCTCCCCATGTCTTCACCAAAGTCACGGAGGCTGCCCTTGCCATGGATGGCAAGTCTGTGGGAAAGCATGGTCTGGTCATCAGGTTACTAAGGGGCACACAGAAGCTGAACCTCCCCAAAAGCCACCCTTTTTAGGCCAAAAGGAAGCACTTAATATTGGTAAGCTTCATTCCCAAAAATACACCTGATAAACTTCCGGTTGTCTGGCAAAATGTCGATATGAACGTATGCATCCTTCAGATTTATAGTGACAAAGCAGCCCTAGGGCTGAATTTGACACACAATCAACATCTTGAATCTGTATCTCCTCAGGGACAGATTCAAGTGGCATAAATCCAGAATTGGACACAACCCCATCCTTTTTGGGAACTATCGTCTGTAAAAGCCCAGATCTCTCATGGTAGGGGAACACGTCCTGTAGGCCCTTTCGGCAAGCGATTCTCTAGTTTCTATTATGCTAAAAGCAATATTAACAATTTACAAAAACTAAGCTAAGTTAAATGTCAGCAGTCTCCCAGTAAACAAGCCAACAGAGCGACACTGGCAGGGAACCAAAACTTCAATGATGTATAGCTGGAGAAAAAAACCTTAGGAGAAACCAGACTCAAACGGGATGGCAAGTTCTCCTCTGGCACATTAAAGCTGATAAAAAAAAAAAAAGAGCGGATAAAAATGATTTGTAATTATATATTGATTTAAAAACTGTAATGTCTGATTTTGTGACAAATGTCAGGCACTGAAGAATGTTACAAACAGAGATGGTGACAAAAACATAATGTTACTAATTGCAGCTGTAACATCACACTGCTATGACTAGGCAGGGAACAAAAACATAGTATTTACTTTAAAGAGGTGCGTCTTTAATCTAGATTTAAACTGAAATAGTGTATCTGCCTCCTGGACAACACTGGTTCTTATCTTATGACTTAATACATTAAACACAAGTAGGCCTAAACGTAATTATCATTTCTTCTTAGGTCGAGTGTTTGATTTGCTCCCAGCATCTGGCTTATAATAACAATACTTCAACAATGAGGGATTTCATGCACAGCATGACAGTGCCAGATTCAATAATAATTACTATTATTCTAATCGTAATAATAATAATTGTTAATAATAATTGTTAATCATTTTCAAATTACTTTCAAAATTACATTTATTAGCTCTGCCCAACAGGAAGCTGGCCGTTTTGGAATGTATGTGGATTTTCTGATAATTCCGGTCTCATAACACTCCTCCCAGGGGACTTATAGGACTGACACCAAACTAGGCAAATATTATGCCAAGACAATAAATTTATGCCAAAATGTGGAAACAGGAAGTGTCCCATATCTTCTATGTATGCATTGGATGATTTACATCAAACTTGGAAAATATGTTTGTTGTTGATCACAATAATTTGGCTATTGTGCCTGATGGCAGAAAGTTATCAAAATAATTTTGGTGAGACCATTTAGCAGATATAAACTAATGAAATATGAAACTATTTTAACTAATTGGCCATCTAAAGGACCCAGCTTAATGAAAGTTTGCACAAGTAGACTTGTCAAATTTTAACCTACTTCTCCCATAGTGGATGCCACAACAGAAAATCTATCATAATGCCATAACCATGTGCTTGATGAAGCTGAAAATGAGTATACATCTTCTCTGGTAAATGTCCTATCATAATCTCTAATTTCACTTGGATACATTAAAAAACAAGCTGCCTCCAGCAGCCACTTAAAATTTAGCCACTAATAATGTCAAATCTGATTGGCGTATCATTACAAAAGTGGACAAAAATAGACAAAAGATAGATATTTTCCAAATTTTGTAAAAAATATAATAAGAAATGTTACATTTTTGTTAATAACAGTGCAATTATTTGTGACAAAATCAAACTTTGTTTCTACAGAACTTTTTCAAACTCGTCCCAGCCCCTTCATCCTTTTTGCATGAAACTTGACATGTGTCATCCCCAAACTGACAAAAAGTTATTAAAAAATATTGTAGATGGGTTATGGGTTACAGATATGATTTTTATATTTGTCAGATGTGGATCATCATGACTGAAATGCTGTCTTGCCTTGTCAGTGTTTAATTAATTAATAGAAATTCATTTACGGAATCATATGACACTGATAATGTCCTCTGAGTTTTATGAATTAGGACATTTGTATTCACTTCAGATAAATAAAGTTACGGAATTATGCTAAAAATGTCACTTATTCATCACTGGCCTGTTCCACATTTTTCTTAATCTGCTTGTACCCGATATTTTTTTGCCCTAAAACTCTCTGGGTGTCAAAGACTAAAAGTCGCAGAGAAACCCGACTTGATGGGATTGTCAGAAATCCCACCTGCTACTCAGAATTAGAAAATATTAGAAAATGGGCCGAACTGGAGGGTGGAAAAGATACTGTGTTGTGAATATATTGTAAGGTGTATATATAAAGTCAGAAATATTAAAACATGAATAATAAAAACTACAAAACATAATTAAATATAAACACAGTTTCTTTACAATGTTATTATAAAAAATCAAAAGTGCCCAATTTTTATATAATGTATAATTAATAATATTAATTATTAATATAATTGATAAGGTGACATTAAAAAAAAGGCAAATTAGCACACAATCTGTCTGAGCATCAACATTTAGAATCTGTATCTTTAACCTAGACATAGATCTCAAATCAGACGCAGCTCCCCATCCTTTCTGAACTAAAACAAGATCTCTCTCTCTACTGTATTTAACAGCCATGGGGATAGACTGGGTATCACACTCTCTGCCTTCGTAGTATCTTGAATTAGAGAAGTGGCAGGACATAGTTGGAATAGGACAGGAATAAGAGAAGGATTAAGAGAAGATGGGATGGATGAACTGACAGGTGCTTCTGCCCCACAACACACCTGAGGTGGCAGGGCAAGCAGCACCACCCTCTGGGGGCTCCAAGGGAAATCTGGCACGAGATGTTGACATGCTAGGCTGGCACCTAGTGTAATGCTGCTGGCATCAGGTGTTTTTTTTCTTCGCAGCCATTGAGTAAAGCATGGTCCTCAGATCAAACTTTCTCTTGGTCTGCCCGGCTCCCTTAGCTTTTTGTGGGGGAGTGGAGGCTGTTGCTTGAGCTGCCACACTGACCTTTTGCTGCTGCATATAAGCAAATGAGGCTCTAATGGAAGAAGAAGTGGATGGACCACCTGATGCCGCAGATGCCTGACCTCATTGGGAAAGAGATCTGACTGCTTCTTAGCCTCATGATATCAAAACCACAGGTGCCTCTCCATTGCCATCAAAGCAGCCATATAATGGGCTGTCTGCTTTATGGCACAGAGGACGAGATCTGTGGATCTGCAGGGGCTCCTGAAGCACATCCAGTTCTAATCCATCATGGTCTAAGTCTTTAAGCAGGTCCTAGTATGCTGGTAAAACTGTCATAGTGTGCAAAGACGCACCAGCCTGACTTACTGATGTACAAGCCATACCCACTAAACTTGTATGTAACTCCTCCACAATGCTGTAGAAGGTATGAGATAACGCGTAAGCATCTCTTTAGGCATTCCGCTTTGGGCATCACCCCTTATCCCTGCTTGTGGAGCTCTACGATAGCAGTATAGTGGCTGGAGAAAACACACAAGCAGAATATGGAAATCTATCTATACGATAAACATCTGTCATCCAATTTGGATGTAGTAATCTGCTGCCATTCATCTGGCCTCTAGAGGCTCAGAAATAACCTCAGTCAGCTCATCAAATGCATCTGAAAGAGAAGGCTGACTTGCCTCAGCACCCGCCTGGCTGCCAGTTGTCAGATCATCATTCGACACTAACAACATGAGCTGATCATGGAGCTCAGAAGGGCGTGGTTCTGAGGCCAGCATTGAGCTCATCCGACTAGGCAGAGAGGGTGAGAGAAAAGATGGAGCCCATCCTTCACCAAATCGAACTGTAAACTCCACGAGTGCAGCTCGACCCAGCCCACGAGGTGCAGCTGCCTGGCTCCTGTCAGGGTTGAAGAGAGCCAGGCAGGAGCAGAGTATCCTCAGTAGAAGCAACGTGCACTGAGGGCAGCCAGCTCTCTTTCTCAAGCTGATCTAGTATGCTCTGCTCACAAACAAAATACACACATATTATGTGTATCACCCTCTGTAATGTCGCATTGGCAGGGGGACACGCACTTCTTAAACTTTTAGAACTCAGGTTTTCTCTTTTAGTTTTCTCTCTAGCTGCTTTCTAACACTAATATATATTTTCCCTAACTTTTAACCTGACTAACAGTGGCGGCCGGTCAATAGGGGGCGCTGGGGCGGAGTTAAAGGAGTTAGCCTCCTTTAACATGTAAACAATAAGTTAAMTATATATCGCAAATATTAACGAAATAAAATCATTTAATCATAGTATTTTACAGTTAGTCATATTATCATTTATTGAAAATAAAAAAAATCTAAACTATATTTCTTTCATATGTGTTTGCGGGACGCCGGACTAATGAATGTCCATGAACTTTTGAAAAGCATGTGATTTGAGGCTAAGCTCTAATTGGCTTATTTTAAATTGTCCTTGC